>PVKN010011644.1:0-21447 GCA_004027915.1 Capromys pilorides
CGAGATGGTTCAGTGGTCTAAAGCGCCTGCTTAGGAGGGCTCAGGCAACTGCAGGGACTGCGGTTCGATCCCCGGCACCACATGCTGCGCCAGCGCCACCACCAGGGCAGGCTGAGCCAGCCACAAAATAAATAAATAAAGAAACAAACAAACACAACAAGCAAACAAATAAATAAATAAATAAAATTTAAAAAAAAAAAAAAAAAAAAATAAAATCAGAATGTTAGGAGTATTGGTGCACACCTGTAATCTCAGCACTTGGGAGGCTGAGGTAGGAAGAGTTCAAGGCCAGCCTGAATTACACAGGGAACACTGTCTCAAAGAGAAAAAAAAAACAAAAAAGATCTGAATGATAAATGTTTTTAATTGACTCAGAACATCGGAGGCAGCCAGGAAAAGACATAAAAAAGTTTTCCAAACTGCTTTAAAAAATGTGAAAAATTACTGGATAAATTTGGTGGTTTTTTTGTTTGTGTGTTTGTTTGTTGTTTTTAAGACAGGGTCTACAGGGTCTTGCTATGTAGATCAGACTGGTGATTCTCCTGTTTTCAGCCTCCCAAGTGCTGGTATTACAGGTGCACGGTCTTGTATAAATGTGTTTGAGGGAGATTTATGTTTGTTTGTTTCTGTATTTATTTATTTTGTGGCTAGCTCAGCCTGCCCTGGTGGTGGCGCTGGCGCAGCATGTGGTGCCGGGGATCGAGCCGCAGTCCCTGCAGTTGCCTGAGCCTTCCTATGCAGGCGCTTTAGACCACTGAACCATCTCGCCGGCCCTGAGGGAGATTTATGGCATTGTGTCTTTTAAGACATACTGGGAAACATATAGGCATTTATTATATTGCTTTGCTTTTTGAGACAGGGTCTCACACTGTTCAGTCTGGCCTTGAACTCACTACATAGCACAAGCTGGTTTCAAATTCACAAGCAGTCTTCCTATCTCCGCCTCCCGAGTGCTTCTCTGTATTTTCTGACCATGCCTAATACAAATACCTAATGGTGTCTTTATTTATTTATTTATTTATTTGTTTGTTTGTTTGTTTGCTTGTTGTGTTTGTTTGTTTCTTTATTCATTTTGTGGCTGGCTCAGCCTGCCCTGGTGGTGGCGCTGGCGCAGCATGTGGTGCCGGGGATCGAACTGCAGTCCCTGCAGTTGCCTGAGCCCTCCTAAGCAGGCGCTTTAGACCACTGAACCATCTCGCCGGCCCCCTAATGGTGTCTTATTTGCAGTATAGTATGTATTTGCAGCACTGGCCAGTGAGTAGTCACATATATTCTTAATTTATTATCTCCCTCTCCTCCCATACCCTCCTTTCAACCCATTCTGAATTTATTCATCTCTTTTTTGGGGTGTGGAGTTGGGGACAGGATCTCGCTGTGTAGTGTAGGCATGCCTTGAACACACTAGCCAGGCTGGGTTTGAACTCATAGTTCAAATTCATATGCCTTCTGAATGTTGAGATTGCAGGCATGTACCACCATGGCTACTTATCTCTTTAGAAGTTTGAATAAAACATCACCTAGAATTTATTTATTTACTTATTTTGTCTTTCTTGAGACAAGGTCTTGCCATGCAGTTCAGGCTGCCCTTGAGCTAACTTTGTAGCCCATACTGGTCTCAGATGATCCTCCTTGCTTCAGTCTCCCTAGTGCTGGGATTACAGGCATGTGCCACCACACCTAGCTTTAGGATCCATTTGTTATTTCTTCTTGGGAACTTGGTAAGTCTTTCTGTGTGAGTTCTCCTGCCCTTAAAAATGTACCAACATGTCTTATGGAGCTGCTTTTTTGCCTCAAGACCAATTTTCCCATGATTGAAATTATAATGCAGTAGTACACCACAAGTATCTGATTAATACCAGATTTCACCAGTAATTCTGTCTTGTTTCCCCTCTTCCTTTTGTATTCTCTTGTTCCCTCTTTGTCCTTTTTGAAGTGAAAATTAGTTTTTTGTGTTTTTTTTTTCTTTTTTGGCGGGACCTGGGTTTGAACTCACAGCCTTGTACTTGCCAGGCAGGTGCTTGTGCCAGGGAGCTATCTTCCCCGGCCCCGTGAAAATTAGTTTTGATCAAGGACTTTGTTTTGTGTCATTACTAGTGTATCATGTTTAGTAGCAAGTGAAAGCTTTTTATTATACTACCCCTGAGTGAGCCATTGTGCCTCACAAACACTAAGCATTGACATTATCTCCATCACCCTTAACATCTAAGCTACAAAACCAAAACCAGAAAATTACCATAGTAGAAAAAAACAGGGCTGATGAGATGGCTCAGCAGTCTAAAGTGCCTACTTAGGCAAGCTAAGGCAACTGCAGGGACCGTGGCTCAATCCCCAGCACCACATGCTGTGCCAGCCCCATCCCCCAGGGCAGGCTGAGCTGGCCCTAATAAGAAAAATAAAATAAAGATGGTTTAAAAGAAAAAACAAACAAAAATACCACAGTAAAGAGAATAACTAAATGGTCCAGGCAGTGCTTGTGGTCTTCCTGTTTCAACCTCCCTGTGTGCTGATATTACAGGTAATACCACTCAGCTGAGATCCTGAGCTTTCAGGATCTCACTGTGTAGCTTTTTGTTGTTGTTTGTTTGTTTTGTCTTTTTGAGACAGGGTCTTGCTGTGCAGTTCAGGCTGGCTTGAACTCACTTTTGTAGCCCAGGCTGGTTTTGAACTTGCAGTGATCCTCCTGCCTCAACCTCTCAAGTGCTGGGATTACAGGTGTGTGCCGCCATGCCCAGCTCACTGTGTAGTTTAGATGGGCCTTGAACTTACTTTGTATCCTAGGGTGACTTCAAACTAGCTGTGATCTTCCTGCCTTCACTTCCAAAAGTGCTAGATTACAGGCCTATGCCACCATGCATAACTCAGCTGACACTCTTAATCATGTTTCATTGCTCACATTTTTCTAACCTGTATGCTTGAACAGCATTGCTATTTCTTGTGAATAAAAAGTAGAATATTGGCGTTAGGTGAGGTTGGAGTTCTGGAGAGAGTGCTTTCCTAGCATGTGTGTGTGAGGTCTCGGGTTCACTCCCCAACATCACAAAACAGTGCCCCAATTTGTTTGCCTTTTACTGAAGTGTATTTTTCTTTTCAAATCCATTTATTCATGTAATTGTTCTGTCTTCAGGTAGGGCTATGGATACGATAACAGACAAGTTGCTTAGTTCAGGCATAATAAAACAAAATGGGGTGTATATAAATATACTTTTCCTGACAATACCCCCTCGTCATGGCTTCTTGTCAAAAATAACTTTGCCAGGCATGGTGGCACACGCCTATAATCCCAGCACTTGGGAGGTTGAGGCAGAAGGATTGGTGTGAGTTCGAGATCTGCCTGAGCTACAAAAGTGAGCTCAAGGCCAGCCTAAACTGAATAGTGAGACCCTGTCTCAAAAAGACAAAAAAAAAAAAAAAAAAAAAAGACTGAGAGCCAGCGAGATAGCTCAGCAGACTTAAGCGCCTGCTTAGGCAAGTGCACGGACCAGGGTTCTGTCCCCAGTCCCACATCGGCTCCTGCCCTGGGGTACGCTGAGCCTGACTGAGTCCGGGCTTGGTAGCAAATGCCTGTAATCCCAGTGCTGGGGAGGCTGAAAACAGGATCATTACAGAGTCTGAGCTGCATAGTGAGATTCTGTACCAAATACATTAAAAAAAAAAAATTTTTTTTGGACATTCTGGGAATGGGCCTTACCTTGAGGATAAAAGCAAAAAGATATAAAATTATGTAAAATATATTAGTACAAGGTCTACAGGCTCTCACTACACAGGTCAGACTCATAGTGATCCTCCTGTTTCCAGCCTCCCAAGCGCTGGGATTACAGACATGCTACCCAAAAGAGTCTCAGTCCCTGGCTCAGCGTACCCCAGGGGTGGGGCCAGCACAGCACCCAGGGATCAAACCCCATTCCCTGTGCCTGCTTAGGCATTAGTCCCTGAGTTATCTAGCTGGCCCAAAGATAATGTTAAGTGTTCAAGTAGAGGGCTGATACCTGTCAAAGGGGTAAGGCTTGTGTATTGATCATTGCCAATTTTTTTTTTTTTTTCCAAGTCATTATAAAGTTAACTGAGGGGCCTGCAAGATGGCTCAGTGGTCTAAAGCGCCTGCTTAGGCAAGCTTAGGCAACCTCAGGGACCACGGTTCAATCCCCGGCACCACATGTTGTGCCAGCCCCAGGGCAGGCTGAGCCGGCCATAATATGAATAAATAGATAAATGAATAAATAAATAAATAAATAAATATTTTTAAAAAATAAAGTTAACTGAAAGATTTACTTCTATAGAATCATTGCCCAGGTTGGGGCATATTTCATCCTTTTCTTTTCAACCTTATGTAGAGGGAGGGGATGGGAACATTCTAGGAGATTCCTGGTGACATTACCTTGTTTAACCACCAGTATTTTTCCCCCCCCTCTCTCCCCTCCTGCAGAAATGGAGGCAAACGACCATTTTAACTTTACTGGCCTTCCCCCTGCACCTGCTGCCTCAGGACTGAAACCCTCTCCCTCAGGGGAGGGCCTCTACACTAACGGGTCTCCCATGAACTTCCCCCAGCAAGGGAAAAGTGAGTGTGAGGGCCACATGCCGTGGGGGAGGGAAATGGGCATTATTTCTTTAGAGCAGATTGATGGAAAGAGATTTGTCTCCACTTTAGGCTAGCTATCCCAAAGGTAAGAGAAGGAAGAAGTGAATCCACAGAACTCCAGCTGCTAGAGAAAAATCAGACCGCCAAGAATAAGTTTTAGAGGTTAATAGAAGCAACATATTTAGAGTTGAAAGGTATTAGAAAAACATACTGACTCTTTAATCATACCTGTTCTTGTGTTAGCACTATTCCCTGGCTGTTGCCAGAGAATGTTGAGGTGACTACTGTTGCTGCTGATGACCAGGTTATATCTGTGAAAAGAAGATAAAGGATCAGCCTTAAGCTGTTTTTAGAGGTTGGAGGAGTTGTTTTGGGCTAGCACTAGGAGTGGAGAAAGGTAGATGAAAGTTAGGATGTGTTTTCCTTTTAGTTTGTACAGCAGAGGACAATAGATGGTAGAAGTGCCTGTACTACCGCCTATCTTAGGATAGAAGATAGGGACGAGGAAGGATTTAGTTTATGCCTACTTTGCCCAGAGAGAAACTCTTAATTCCAAAAGGAAGTACTACTGCTCTAATTAGGTCTTTTAACTGAATTTGGCTTCTCAGTTACTCTGTAGCATGACTGTATGAAATACCTTGTTAGTCTTGCTTGGGTTTCAAGACTTTTATGCTTAAAAGAAGAGAGAAGCCCCCAAACTTCCCTTTGTCCTTGCAGCAGAAATATATGGGCTTGTACTTACCACTTATCCTCCTCTTCTACAAGGGGCTTGCAGAAGAGAGAAGCTATTTTCATTGGGTTCTCTGCCCTGCTCCTGTCCCCAGCTGCCTTGTTTCCCTTTATTTGATTGTCCTCCATCATCCCAGAGGATGCTTTCGTGTTAAGAACTGAATTCTGCAGCACTGGTCATGCAAAGATTTTTACCCCTTGCATATCACCCTCCAGAGCCTATAGGGAGGGGTTAAGCCCAGCCTTCTGAGCTGAAATCTTGTCACTGTGGTGACTGCAAATTCTATTCTTAGCCCAGCACAAAGTGCTGGATCTGCATGTGCCAGTGAGGTAGAGACTGTCCCTTCTGCTGCCACTGTGGGGCCAAATAGGCACTGGGGTGGGGAATACCCTAGAAAATGTAGTTATGCCCCTCTAAGCCACGAATTCCTAGGGAATGAGAGGAGGAAGAGTGCAAATCACTATAGGGTGTCTGCAGCCAGCTTCATTTAATAAAAAGGCAGCAACAGCAGCCAGCTCTCTGCTGGTGGCTCCCACAGTGCCCCCTACTCAGCAGTCTCAGTAGCAGTTGCTAAGCTTACATTCAGGAGCATCTGGGTTTTGTGTTCCCCAGAGACCTAAAAGCTAAATGTAACAGGGGGACTTCCCCTCCTCTTCACCTTCCCTTTTTCTAGTCACTCCTGTTACATTGGGGTTCTTTTGATAGCATTACTTGTGTATATATCCGTAACTGTTCCTTTTTTCTCCTTCTCTGCCAGGTTTGAATGGGGATGTGAATGTTAATGGCTTATCTACTGTATCTCACACTACTACTTCAGGGATTTTGAACTCTGCTCCCCACTCCTCCAGCACCTCACACCTCCATCACCCCAACGTGGCCTATGACTGTCTCTGGAACTACTCACAGTACCCATCTGCCAATCCTGGCAGCAACCTCAAGGACCCACCCCTTCTCTCCCAGTTCTCGGGGGGACAGTACCCACTTAACGGCATTCTTGGGGGCAGCCGGCAACCTTCATCCCCAAATCACAACACTAACCTTCGAGCTGGGAGCCAAGAGTTCTGGGGCAACGGTACCCAGAGTCCAATGGGACTTAACTTCGACTCACAGGAACTGTATGATTCCTTTCCTGACCAGAATTTTGAGGTGATGCCCAATGGACCCCCAGGGTTTTTTACCTCCCCACAGACTTCTCCTATGTTGGGATCTAGTGTCCAGACCTTTGCGCCCTCCCAGGAGGTAGGCACTGTGATCCACCCTGATGAGGCAGCAGAAAAGGAGCTGACTTCAGTTGTGACAGAGAATGGCACTGGCTTGGTAGGCAGCCTGGAACTGGAAGAGCAGCAAGGTATAACTGGGTCTCTGAGTTGGGTGGGAAGAGGGAAAATGGAGCTGTGGGGGGACAATGGCTTTTGGAGGTGAGGAAAACTTGTCTTTCCAGCTCTCTGCAGTGGAGGCTGATTTGCATGTTGGTGATTAGCAGAGCCAAGTGGCTGGTGTTTTTGTGGCTGCAGCACCAGCTCAAGCAAGCGAGTGGGAGTGCAAATTATTTCAAGCTCATGCAGAGCTGCTGGCCTGGAGAGGGCAGGTGGGCGAGGCTGAAACAGCCCCAACAGATACTCTGCCTCAAGAAAGGCTTCTTCCACAACATGAAAGGGTTAGGATATTAGTGGGCAGTGGGCTTTTTTGACTAAGGCATGATCAAATGGCTGCTAAAGTCAGCCAAACCCTCGTAGTGATGGGCATGTAAAGGATGGAAGGAAGCAGACAGAGTATACTATTGCTTGTGTACCCAATTTTATTTCTTTTGTTGTTGTTGTTAGCATTAGTATTACATGTGACAACATCTCTCATATTGTCCCTCAAAAGATTAGCTTACAAAAGAATTCCCAGTAGAAGGGGCCCAGCCAATAAAATCATAGGATGCATTTCCTCTGTTCCCATTCATTGAGGAAGATGCTTATGAACAGGACTAGGTTCTTGTCTCAGATCCCTCATTCCTTTCCCCTTTCCCTGCTGCAGGATTGATTTTACCAGCACATCTCTGCCCATTTAGAATGTTTTGATATGATTAGCTCCCAGCATAGAACTGGCTTCCTAGCAGCAATACATTTGAGTAAATGAGCATCCTTATAGCACAGTTCAGCTGCCTGGTATAGCTAAATGAAGCAGTTGAATACACTGATTTTGACTTTTGCTTTCTCCCGTAATTCCCTAGAATTAAAGATATGTGGCTACAATGGCTCTGTCCCTTCTGTGGAGTCGTTACACCAAGAGGTGTCAGTCCTTGTTCCTGACCCCACAGTAAGCTGTTTAGATGACCCTTCACATCTTCCTGATCAACTAGAAGATACTCCAATCCTCAGTGAAGACTCTCTTGAGCCCTTTGACTCTCTGGCACCAGGTAGGCCAAAAGGCTGGATCTTTTACTTCTAAGCAAAGGATAGCCAATTTCTGCCACCTGGAAGAGAAAGTGAACCGTGGAATCTGGGGATTTGAGGCTTCCAGACAATCCAGTGGCAGACCACAGTTATATGCCACTGACCTGGCTGGGCCAGCTGCCCTCTGAGCTGAACTGGTTTGTTTCCCAAGTTCTTTACCAGTGTTAAATTTGGCCAAGAGCCCTGGGCTGTCATGCTTCACTGAATATAAACTTAACTACCACACAGGCTATTTGGGTTCTCACTAAACTAGAAGAAAAAACAATAGTCTTTACCACACTGATAAATAGGCAAGGTATATTTTATGACCAATACTATAATTTTATAAGGTTCTATGGTCAAGGCCTTTTCAGCTTTCAGAACTTTTGTGGTCCTTACAGTTTAATGACTTTACTCTTTATTTTCTCCTGTGCTGGGTATCTAACCGAGGACTTTCTTGATAAGCTATATCCCCAGTGCCCTAAGTGTACACCCCTGTCCCTCCTTTTTCTTTGTAAATTTTGACACAGGGTCTTCCTTAAGTCACTAAGTTGCTGGTTCAAAGTTGTGGTTCTCCTCCCTCAGCTCCCCAAAGTGCTAGGACTCTAGGTGTGCACCAACATGCCTGGCCAGTTTTTTTTTCCTGGGACCGGTTTTGAACTCATGACCTTGCACTTGCCCACAGGCACTTGTGCCACAGAGCTGTCTCCCCAGCCCCAAGGCCAATTCTTTTAAAGTGCCATATATTGTATATTTCCGTACTTTAATTTTAGAATCTTTACACTGTAGGGGCTAGAACTGGAATTAGAGACAGTCTACAATGTACCCCAGGATGGCTTTAAACTTGTGGTTGGTGATCTTCTTCCTGCCTCAGCCTTCCAAATGCTGGGATTATAGACATGCTCTACCACATGTGGCCTAGAATTGGATATTTTTCAGGCTAGGTTTGGCTTTTTTTTTTTTTTTTTTTTAATGGTTGGAGATTGACCTGAGGACCTTTGTACTGAACTGCATCTTTTGTCTGTCTGCCTTTCTTTTCTCTTACCTGTTACCTCTTTTTATCTCTCCTTCTCTTTATTGTATGTATGTATGTATGTATGTATGTATGTATGTATGTCTTTTTGAGACCAGGTGTCACTATGCAGTTCAGGCTGGCCTTGAGCTCACTTTTGTAGCCCAGGCTGGTCTCAGGAACACTGACCCTCCTGCCTCAGCCTCCCAAGATTTCCTAATTCTTTTGCCCTATCTGGAATTACGGGGGTGTGCCACCTGGTTTCTCCTTCCTTTCTTTTTTTTAATGGCTGGCTCTCCCTGGGGGTGGGGCTGGCACAGCATGTGGTGCCAGGGATCGAATCGCAGTCCCTTGGTTGCCTAAGCCGGTGCTTTAGACCACTGAGCCATCTTGCCAGCCTCTCTCCTTCCTTTCTTTTATTTCATTCTTTCCCTGCCTTCTCCCTTCCCTCCAGTCTTCTTCTGTATTTATTCACCAATAGAGGTTTTTTGTTTTATTTTGTTTTTTGTATTTTAGGGAAAGGTGTACAGGGTCTCACTACTAGATCAGAGGCACAGTGATCCACCTGTTTATAGCCTCCCAAGAGCTAGGATTATAGGTGCCACTACGCCCAGTCTCAAAATTTTCTCAGCTTGCCCTGGGGCCAGGGCCAGCACAGTAGGCCTGGGGATCAAACCCCTGGCCTAATCTGCTGAGCTATTTGACTGGCCCTTATTCACCAGTAGTCTTCTTAAGTAACTTAAATTGCCTAGGTTGGGTGCTAATTTGAAAATCTTCCTACTTTAGCCTCCAAGAGTGCTGAGACTTCAGACATGTACCACCACCAAACCAGTATTTCTTTCTTTTTTTTTTTTTTTTTTTTTTTTGAGGGGTGGGAGTGATACTGGGAATCAAACTTAGAACTTCATGCTTGCTAGACAGATGTTGTATAGCTAAGCTATATCCTTGGCCCAAGCTAGTATTTCTTGAGGAAATTTTACTAATTTTTCCTTAATATCTTGCTGTTTTTTTTCTTTCGCCCCATAAACAGAGCCAGTGAGTGGAGGACTTTATGGTATGGATGACACAGAACTGATGGGTACAGAGGACAAGCTGCCTCTTGAGGACAGTCCTGTGATCTCTGCCCTTGACTGCCCTTCCCTCAATAATGCTACTGCCTTTAGCCTCCTGGTGGATGATAGCCAGACATCAGCTTCTATCTTTGCCAACCCTGCCTCTCCACCTGTCTTAGGGGAGTCTGTTCTGCAAGGTAAGTGAGGAGAGGTCAGACAAGAAAATGTCCTTGACCAGTACAAAAAGGAGAGAGTAGGTTCCATATAGTTAGGATGACAGAATTAGGAATCTATAGGAGTAACTGGCTAAGGATGAAGATGTCAAGGGCCAGGGTATGGCAGGACTAAGAAAGGCATGGACCACTGTACTCTTTTTTCTTTTTTCTTTTTCTTCTTTTTTATTTTAAACCTCATTTATGTTATGGCCAGTTCAGGCTGCCCTGGGGGTGGGGCTGGCACAGCATGTGGTACCAGGGATCCAGCCATGGTTCCTGGGCTTGCCTAAACTTTCCTAGGCAGGTGCTTTAGACCGCTGAGCCATCTCGCCGGCCTGGACCACTGTCGTCTTATTTATTTATTTATTTATTTATTTATTTATTTATTTATTTATTTATTATGGCCGGCTCAGCCTGCCCTCAGCTTGGAGCTTGCGCAGCATGTGGTACCGGAGATAGAACTACAGTCCCTGCAGTCGCTTAAGCTTTCCTAAAGCAGGCACTTTAGACCGCTGAACCATCTTGCTGGCCCCTGGACCACTGTAATCTTAATCTGTGTCCTCAGTTGAAAAGAACTTGAATCTTGGGGTTTGCAAGGTAGAGGCCAGATATCTTCCTTTCCTGGCTTCAGATAAATGATATTTGTTTATATAATTATAATAGAAGTCTTGCCCTTTAACCTTTGTAAATGTTGGAGGGGGAAGCTAGAGGTTCTTTTTCAAATCCTAGGATGAAGCTCTGAAACTAACCATGTTTAGCTTAATCTGAATTTGATAAAGTAGGTTGTTTTATGTGATGCCATATTTTCTTTGCTATATCCCTTTGGTTCCTAGATAACAGCTTTGACCTGAATAATGGCAGTGATGCCGAACAAGAAGAAACGGAGACTCAGGGTTCAGACTTCCCGCCACCCCCTGACCAGCCACCCACTATTCAAATTCAACTACATCCAGTAGCCTCACCAGCAGTCTCACCAACAGCCTGCCAGGCAGGCTCCCCAGAAGTTTCCCTATCAGTTTCTCCAGCAGCCTCTCCACACCTCTCCCCAGCGGCTTGCCCAGTGGTCTCTCCCAGTTCCTCAGCAGTCTTCCCAGCAGTGTCTTCGGAAGTTGCCTTGACAGCTCCAGTGAGCTCCCCAGCAGCCTCCCCTGTAACTTTCCTAACTTCTGCCTCCCCAACAAATAAAGATGTCAGCAGCTTCCACGAAGACAGTGGTAACCTAGAAGAGATCATGGGAGAAGAAGTCACTACTTCCAGTAGTGGTAAGTGTCCATATTCTGTTCTACCTCTGGCTGGTTCCAACAAAAGTGTGTTTCAACCATGTGTGATATATGCATACAATCCTGATGCTCTGGGAGACCAAGACAGGAAGATCAGTCAGGGCACCTTAGTGACTTAACAAGATCTTCTCTCAAAATGAACTTTTAAAAGTTGGAATGTACCTCAATACAAAGGCCTTGAATTCAATCCCTAGTACTGCTGAGAGTTGGTGGATAAGAGAGAAAAGAGAGGAAATTGTTATTTCATATAACATGTATATCAACCCTCTCTACTAGCCTGTTATTTTAGTATTGTACTTGAGCTCCTAACCTGGGTATCCCATCTTCCTTCCAAGCTGATGTCCTGAGGAGACGTATTGCTACTCCAGAAGAAGTTCGTCTTCCCCTCCAACATGGGTAAATCCTCTGGGTTATTACATGCATTGACCTTGAAAAGTGTAGTGCATGATTATAAGAACATGGGAATTCCTCTGTTCTTAGTTTGAGGAGAAATCAACTTGATAGGAATAGATTACAGGATAGTTATATGTAATTATAGTGTTCCTTAGCATGAGATTCCTAGATTTTGCTTCTCAGTGTATGTCTTCACTCAGTGACTCTTTCCTCACCTTACAGTGACTCAGCTGGATCAAGGGACTCCAGCTGTTATCTTAGCAAAAGCCTGAGTATCAGATATCTAAACTAGCTGTCTTGCCTATCTTAATAGAAAAGGGGTAGTAATGAGTGAGTAGTGGCTTTTGAAGAGTGAATTTGGAGTAGTTTTGTTATGGTGGTGGTTTTTGTTTTAATAGTCTTTGGAGAAGTGAACCCTGTAATAAGTTAACTACAATGAACAAGCCAACAGACAACATGGGCTTTGTGGAAATAAATATCTTGCCTTATCTTTCCCATTCCAGCCCCTCTAGGCTACTACAGTCCCCAAGTCTGAGTATTGTTTTCAGTGTGATTAGCCACTTTTTCTTGGTGGTACTGGGGGTCGAACTAAGGACCTTCTGCTTACCAGAGGGGAACTTAGGCTGCTGAGCTATATCCCCAGCCCTCAGTGTGAAAGAGACTTAACAATCTGTCCAGCTAGTGAGATAGCTAAGCAAACTAAAGCACCTGCTTAGGCGGGGTTAGGTAAGTGCAGGGACAGCCCCACCCCCAGAGCAAGCTCAGCCAGCCACAGAGTCCAGGGATTTAGTGGTAATATGCCTATAGTCCCAGTGCTGGGGAGGCTGAAAACAGGATCACCATGAGACCAAGCTCCATAGTGAGGTCTTTTTCTTTTTTACTGACGATTCAGTAAAATTACCTTGAATAATATTATGAAGGGGTTTCTGGCTATTCATCTCACAGACTTTGTAGATAGAGGTCTTTTTAGGCTTGTGTAGTTGTATTGTTTTTCTCCTAAGTCATTTGTGGGAGCTCAAGTTGGCTTTTTAGTCAAGTTTATCTCTTATTCTGCCTTTGCATCTGCATGCAGTAATAGTGAGACAAATACAGGAGGGTCATCTGCTCAGTGGATTTGGCTCCTGGGTGGCTTGGAAGTGGGTAGGAGTGTGACCTGGGGGCAGGGCCCATGTGCTTCTCTGGCAGGTGGCGGAGAGAGGTGCGCATCAAGAAGGGCAGCCATCGATGGCAGGGTGAGACTTGGTATTATGGCCCCTGTGGGAAGAGGATGAAACAGTTTCCAGAAGTGATCAAGGTAATATAGCCTTTATGAGTGTTTTTATGTATTTATTTATTTGGTATAGGGTCTTGGTATGCAGCTCAGACTCGTAGTGATTCTCCTGCCTCAGCCTCCCCAGTGCTGGAATTACAGGCATGTGCCACCGTGCCTGGTGTTCTGGGACCAGCAAAGCGTGTTGTGTCAGTGGTCGAACCTCGGGTCCTTATGGTTACAGGCAGGTGCTTAGACTGCTGAGCTGTCTCCCCGGCCCTATCAGTGTATTCAAAGGTAGCATGCTCATTTTTGAGCACTGTGACACAGGTCAACATTGTGTACTCTGGAGACTATTGTCCAAAGACATTAAGACTCATTAATGTTGATTAATTTCCTTTTAGTACCTGAGCCGCAACGTGGTACACAGTGTGCGCCGTGAGCACTTCAGCTTCAGCCCTCGTATGCCTGTTGGAGATTTCTTTGAAGAGAGAGACACACCAGAGGTGCTGGCCTAAGGGTTAAATATATTTTGATCCCTGAAAGAGTTGACGGGCAAGCGTCAGCCCTTTGTGGAGTTTGGGAGTTCTCCGGGGCCTTAAATGGTTTAGAGGGTCTTGTGGTCTGCACTGTTGTAACATAGCCTTCCTCCTGCTTTAGGGCTTACAGTGGGTTCAACTCTCAGCAGAAGAGATTCCATCTAGGATTCAGGCAATTACTGGCAAACGGGGTCGACCTCGAAACAATGAGAAAGCAAAGACCAAGGAAGTCCCCAAGGTGAAACGGGGCCGAGGTCGGCCACCCAAGGTTAAAATCCCTGAGCTGTTGAATAAGACCGACAACCGTCTCCCAAAGCAGCTGGAGGGCCAAGGTAGAGTAGCATCTTTTACTTTGGAATTCTGTTCCCTGCACAAGGTATCTGAAATGTTGCTAAAATTGCTAATACCTGGGTTTCACAGGAGTATGACTGAAATCTGGGAAGAATTTGTCAACTTCTCCTCCTTGTAAGATAACATCAGGGTCCCAGCACTTTGGGTGCTTGCTTTGCAGTACCCAACTCTTCCTTGAGTTGGTATTATTGATAAAGCCTTAAGTCAACAGATGTATATTCCTCATACAGGAGGATTTCTATACTTTATGCCCTTCCTTGTTTTTCAGCTCTGATGTCATTTGTTCACTCTTCTTTATGATTACTGTCATGGACATTTAAAATTCACATCTTAGTTCAAAAGATAATTGATACTACTTTAGTGGGATAGATAGAGGAGCTTGTCTTTTTTGTTTTTTTCTGGATGTACTGTGTTTACCTTATATGAAAATGTGAACAAATTTTGTTTTCTTCCTGTTCAAAGTTCTGCTTCTATCTTCTGGCTGTGTGACACAGAACACGTTTCATAGCTTTTTTTTTCTGAGACAAGGTCTCCCTGTGTAGTTCAGCCTTGAACTTGCTATGCAGTCTGGGCAGGCTTCAAACTTGGTCATACTTTCTAGCTCAGTATCTGTTTACTTTTACTGATCTTTGGTTTATCTTCTTCACTCAGCATTTCCACCCTCAGCATTTCCTCCTCCTTCAGCCTCCTGAGTACTGGGATTATAGTGTGTGCTACCCTGTCTAGCTGAGTGTCATTTTTTTTTTTTTTTTTTTTTTTTTTTTTTTTTTTTTTTTTTTTTTTTTTTTTTTTTTTTTTTTTTTTTTTTTTTTTTTTTTTTTTTTTTTTTTTTTTTTTTTTTTTTTAATTTTACTTATTTGTTTATTTGTTTGCTTGTTGTGTTTGTTTGTTTCTTTATTTATTCATTTTGTGGCTGGCTCAGCCTGCCCTGGTGGTGGCGCTGGCGCAGCATGTGGTGCCGGGGATCGAACTGCAGTCCCCGCAGTTGCCTGAGCCCTCCTAAGCAGGCGCTTTAGACCACTGAACCATCTCGCCGGCCCCTGAGTGTCATTTTTAAAAAAAAAATCTTGTTTATTTATTTGGTACAAGGTCTCACTGTCTCAGCCTCCCCAACACTGGGGTTAAAGGTGTATGCTACCATGTCCAGTTTTGTTGCCCAGCATGGCATGTGGTAACAGCAATGGAACCTGAGTCCTTGAGCTTGCCAGGCAGGCACTTAGACCAATGAGCTATCTTCCCAACCCCTGAGTGTCATATTTTAAGAGAAGTGTTAGGTAGCTCATCTGCCCATATGTGTCTGAGAATTGCCTTATAGATGAATGATAATATATCTGTATCAGAAACAAAAGAATAGGTATTGTCAGGTCAAACGTATCACAGAGTACACAGAATTATGCTCCAGTATTTTGTCTTCCAATTCGTTTGTTTATTTAGTGGAGCAAGAAGACATAAGAGCATAAACGATAGCTATGTTGGTGTTAATTTGACTATAAAGTGTGTTAGCTGCCCTGCTACCAACTAATACTCTTTC
Source organism: Capromys pilorides (assembly GCA_004027915.1). NCBI lineage: Eukaryota > Metazoa > Chordata > Mammalia > Rodentia > Capromyidae > Capromys > Capromys pilorides. Next base: position 15,352 of record PVKN010011644.1, read on the forward strand.
CCTAGCAGTTTGGCATTGTGGCTCCTTTCTCAGCTTTCTGCACTAAAATCAGTCCATTTATTGCTGCATTTATCAGGTAGCCTGAGGGAGAGGCTGCAAGGCTATTCTGTTGGTATGGCCTCTCTTCCACTAGCTGGACTGCTTCCAAAGTAGTTCATTTGGAATCAGGGGCTGCTGTTTCTGGGCAGGAAATCCTATTGAGCTCTTTATGTTCCTCACACAAAAAGCTACCCCACTCATATCTCCCAGGTTTTTTGTTTGGGGTGTGTGTGTGTATTTATTTATATGTATATGTATGTGTGTATGTATATATATATGTATGTATGTATGTATGTATTTTCTTTTTTTCTTTTTTTTCTGGTCTTTCTGAGAAAAGGTTTCCCTCTGCAGTTCAGTCTGGCCTTGAGCTCACAGCTCACTTTATAGCTCAGGCTGGTCTCAAACTTACAGTGACCCTCCTGCCTCAGCTTCCAGAGTGCTGGGATTACAGGCTTGCACCACTACACCTAGCCTAACCTAAGTACTTTATTATATGTACTTAAAATAGTACAAACAGGTGTAGTACACCCCTGTAATCTCATAACTCTGGGAACTTGAGGCAGAAGAACAGAAAGTTTGAGCCCAGCCTGGGCAATTTGACAGTTTAATGAGATGTTGTCTCAAAGTAAAAAAGGACTGGTGCTGGGCATGATGACTCATACCTGTTAATTCCACCATTTAGAAGGCTGAGGTTTGAGGGTCACTGAGAGTTTAAGGCCAACCTGGGCTGTGTATGATTTCAAGACTGACCTGAAACAGAGTGAGACCCTGTCACAAAACAAAAAATGAACTGGCAGATGTAACTCAATATGTAGGTCTTGGGGCCGGCGAGATAGTTCAGTGGTCTAAAGCGCCTGCTTGGGAGGGCTCAGGCAACTGCGGGGACTGCAGTTTGATCCCCGGCACCACATGCTGTGCCAGCGCCACCACCAGGGCAGGCTGAGCCAGCCACAAAAATGAATAAATAAAAGAAACAAACAAACACAACAAGCAAACAAATAAATAAATAAATAAATAAAATTAAAAAAAAAAAAAATGTAGGTCCTATTCGATCTCCAACTCCAGAACTCAGAAATTAAAAGAAAAAAAAAAAAAAGCTGGCCATGGTGACACATGCTTATAATCAGCACTAGGGAGGCTGAAGTAGGAGGATCAGTATACTCAAGTTGGAGGCCAGCCTGAAGATACATAGCAAAGTCCCTGCCTCAAAAAACAAAGCCAGGCGTGGTGGTGTACGCCTGTAATCCCAGCACTTGGGAGGCTGAGGCAGGAGGATCAGTGTTCCGGAGACCAGCCTGGGCTATAAAAGTGAGCATAAGGCTAGCCTGAACTGCATAGCGAGACCCTGTCTCAAAAGACCAAAAGAACAACAAAAAAAAAACTTCTCTACATTCTTCAAGGAGCTGCTTGAGAAGCCAACATTGTAACAGCCTGTGCTGTCTTTGCCTTACTCACCACTTATTTTTCTTTACAGAAACACTGACTGAGGAAGATAAAGCAAAGATGAATAAAAGCAAAAAGAAGACAAAGCAGAAGGTACAACGAGGAGAGTGCCAAGTTCCTGTTCAAGGGCAGGTGAGGGATATCAGTGGGCTGGCTTTTGCTATAACTTCCATCTCTTTTTCCATCTCTCACATCTATTGCCCCCTACATGGCCCACATACTCATTGCCCTGACCTCTCTTGGGCTTGATTTATAGAATTGGGCTTATTTAGGAACAGTGCAGGCATTTGTAGGGTGTAGAATCAATCCATTGTCATCTCTTCCTCCTATCTCCCACCTTTCCTCCCCTTTTTAATCCTTACCCAAGCGGAGATGCTTGCAGAGTGTGAGTAGAAATTACTTCCTTTGTGGTTTATAGGCCAAAAGCAAGCGGAAACCGGAGACCAAGAACTTAAAACAGAAGGATACCAAGAAGAAACTAAAGGTAGGTGCAGTAAGGTATATTAACTGAGGCTAATTTTTTTTTAAACTGGGAATTGAACTCAGGACCTTGAGTTTGCCAGGCAAGCACTAGGCTGCTGAGCTATATGTCTGGCCCCACTCAGGCTAATTATAAAGCCAGCAAACCGAATTTGCAAGATGAGTGTGCCAGTTTCATTTCTGGGCTCTGAGGCCTAGGAAGGGTGGTGAATGTTACCTTTATGTCTTTCCTGCTTACTCTCTCTCTTGGTGGGTAGGCTGAGAAAGAAAAGACAAAAATACAACAGGAAAAACTGAAGGAAAAAGTGAAGAAGGAAAAGAAAGAGAAGGTTAAAATGAAGGAAAAGGATGAAGTGGCCAAAGCCAAGCTAACTTGTAAAGCAGATAAGACCCTGACTACCCAGAGACGCCTGGAGGAACGGCAGAGGCAGCAGATGATCTTGGAGGAGATGAAGAAGCCCACAGAGGATATGTGTCTAGCTGACCACCAGGTAGTGAGGGGAGAAAGCTGTTCTGGGGTCATGAAGGGCCATTTGTGAGGACCTCTGTACTATAGGGAGGACCTCATGGAAAGCCTCTATTTGTTGCCTTCTGCTAAATCTTAACAAGACTACCACTTTTTTCCCTTCAGCCCCTGCCTGAGTTCACACGCATCCCTGGCTTGACACTGCCCAGTAGGGCTTTCTCGGACTGCTTGACCATTGTGGAGTTCCTGCACAGCTTTGGCAAAGTGCTAGGCTTTGACCCTACCAAAGATGTGCCTAGCCTGGGGGTCCTGCAGGAGGGACTCCTTTGTCAAGGTGACAGTTTAGGCAAGGTGCAAGACCTGTTGATACGGCTCCTAAAAGCTGCACTGTATGATCCTGGATTACCCTCCTATTGTCAGGTGAGCTTTCCTGGGCAGGTGAGAAGACTTGGGATGCAGTGCTTTATTTCTGCTTTACTTTCTAAGAATACTTAGAAACACTCTACAATGATGAAAAGTGAGGGAGGTATTGTTTCCATTTCTGTTTTCCTTATTGTATTTTTCCATATTTCTTCTGGACACTATCTCGTCATTTTCCTTTGTTAAATCTTTTTTTGTTCTGTTTTGTTAGGTAGGGTCTTACTATGTAGTTTGAGCTGGCCTTGAACTTGTAACAACCCTGCCTCAGCCTCCCAGGTCCCCTACAGGCACCACAGCTATCATTAATCTTTTTTTTTTTCTTGCAATTTTTTGTTTCATCCTTTTTTTTTTTTAGAAACTTCTTTTCCTATTTTTGTCTTAACCCAGTAGTTTTCTTACAGGTTTACCTAATTTGAGTTGTTCTCTTAGTTCCTCACTTCTACTGTACTCTCTCTTTTAAACAGTCTCTAAAGATCTTGGGGGAGAAGGTATGTGAGATCCCACTGACGAGAGACAATGTGTCGGAGATCCTGCGCTGCTTCCTCATGGCTTATGGAGTAGAGCCCACCCTCTGTGACAGCCTGCGTACTCAGCCTTTTCAGGCCCAGCCACCCCAGCAGAAAGCTGCTGTCCTGGCCTTCCTTGTGCATGAGCTCAATGGCTCCACCCTCATCATCAAGTGAGGGGCTGGGGTGGGGATGGTTGTCCTGTGCCTTGCTAAGAGTGGGACGGAGGAGAGGGGTTACCATTCAAAAGTTAGAGGGTTGGGCCGAGCGGGTAGCACACGCCTGTAATCCCAGCACTTGGGAAGCTGAGGCAGGAGGATCGGTGTGAGTGAGACCAGCCTGGGCTACAAAAGTGAGCTCAAGGCCAGCCTGAACTGCATAGCGAGACCCCGTCTCAAAAAGAACAAAGTGGTATGTCCCTACTGCCAAGCTCTGGAGATGGTACAGCGAATTGGAACTGAGTTTTAGTGCCCTTTTTAGGAGAATTTAAGCTGTCTCTTCCTGTCTAGATTCTAGGCTGAAACTCCTTACGCCCTTATACCTGTTTAAAATTCTCTTTCCTTTTCTTGTGCTGCTACTTCTGCCTCAAAATCCCATTATATATTTCCCTACAGTGAAATTGACAAGACACTGGAGAGTATGTCCAGCTGTAGGAAAAACAAATGGATTGTTGAAGGCCGACTCCGAAGGTAGGGAGAGAACAGAGGACAAGGCCCAGAGAGAGGAGAGAAGGGGGAAAGGGTGAAGCATGCCAAGCATTTTGCCTGCAACTTTTGCCCTTAGCCCCTTCCCTGGCGTGGGGGGACCTCAACAATGTTTGAAACTCCAGGTGTTCCTGCTGTAGGCAGGGTGTTCCTCACCAGTTTTCTTTAATGTGCCCATCTATTTAAGACTGAAAACTGCTCTGGCTAAGCGAACTGGGCGGCCTGAGGTTGAGGTGGAAGGACCAGAGGAAGGCCTGGGACGGAGGCGCAGTTCTAGGATCATGGAAGAAACCAGTGGCATGGAAGAAGAGGAAGAAGAAGAGACGGTAACAGCTATCCATGGCCGAAGGGGTCGAAGAGACGGAGAGGTACTGGCCTAAGAGCAAGAAAAGTGGGAGTCAGAAAATAGACATTTTTCTGGACGTACACATAATCTGAGGCAAGAAGATTGCTGAGTTTAAGGCTAGCTTAGACTATGTAGAGTTTAAGGCCAGTGAGATCCTGTCTCAAAATATTTGTTGGCATGGTGGCTCATGTCTATAATTCTAGCATTCTAGGAACAAGTCTGGAGATGGAAGATAGTGACAGGGTCCTAGGTTCAGTCCTTTTGAGGGGGGACACACAGATACTTCTCTTTCTTGAACTTGATAACTCCCCTTTTCCTTGGTATCCTTGCTTTTCTCTAGGTTGATGCTATAGCGTCTAGCATCCCGGAGTTAGAGCGTCACATAGAAAAACTCAGTAAGGTACTGTACATCTGACATCCCAGGAGTTGGAGGTGTGGGCTGGGCAAATGATCACCTTCTCAGCTGCATATCAGTTGTGTAAGGGAGTTGAGAGCTTGTGCCTTCTCCCATTTACTAGATGATTTCACCACTGTCACTCTAGAAATGTGTTTTTTAAATCATCTTCCTTTTCTACTGCCTATGCAGCGTCAGCTCTTCTTTCGCAAAAAACTGCTGCACTCAACCCAGATGCTTCGAGCAGTCTCACTGGGGCAAGATCGCTACAAACGCCACTACTGGGTGTTGCCATATTTGACTGGTATCTTTGTGGAAGGAGCAGAGGGGAGCTTAGGTAAATGTGTAAATATGTATGAAAGCCTCTGTCCTGTGAGCCCTGTCTTAACAAAAGTTAAGTAGTTCCTTTTCCTCTGCCTAGTGTTCTTGGGCTTCCTTTGTTTTATAAGTATCATCTGTACAGTGTAGTGGTTAAGAGCGCTTAACCTAGAGGAGGACTCCCTGCCTGCTTGCTATACCAATTAGCAATCAGATGCTTGTTTCTTCATTTATAACTAGAGATAGTAATAGAATATATACTTCATGAGGCTATTAAGGGGCTCAAGAAGAATTAATGCTCCTATTAGAATAGTGCTTGACAGACAGAACAGGCCTGGGGAGTGGGGGTGGTATAGGTACAGACATATAACAGCACTAAGCCTTGGGTTTGAGCCCCAGCATTAGAAAAAAATTAATGCTTAAAATACACTTGGTTCTCAGTAGATGTTAGCTTATAATTGATTATGCTACTGCTGTTACTGATGACTTAGAATAAACAGTATTGTTTCTCCAGATACTTTGTCCATTGGTATATAAGCTGTTACTGGTGATGGACTCTCATAAAAAGAAGACTTAAGTCCAGAAGAAAAAGTATAGGGCTGGGGCATAAGTGCCTGCCTGGCAAAGGCAAAGTCCTAAGTACCCAAATAAATAAATCTTTCATTTAAGGAAAAAATATATATCGTGTTTTTATGCTCTTTCCGATTATATATCAGTATATAATTCTTTTTGTAGTTCCTGAAGATATGATAAAGCAGGAAGCTGATTCCTTAAAGGTGCCAGTCCATCCAGTACCTACTCCTGTGCTCTTCTCTGTGAAGAGAGAGTTAAGTGGCTCCAGCATCTCCGCCAGTTCTCCTGCCCGGACACGAGGCCGACCTCGAAAAACTAAGCCTGGGTCTATGCAAGCTAGGAACCTGAAGTCCTCTCTCAAGGGCGAGAATTCAGAACAATCTCAGGCCCATCTTCAACCCAAGGCA
>PVKN010011645.1:0-21447 GCA_004027915.1 Capromys pilorides
AGGAAAGAAAATGGCTTAGCTTGGCCTCCCAGGAGGTAGAGAGAATACACTCACACACCACTTTATACTTGCCCATGATGAAACCTTACATGGTAGGAATTAAATAAACATTACTTCAAACAATAACAGTAAGGTAGAAGACTGACATTAAGACAGTCAGTCTCATTATTATTCTACACATACAAAACATTACCATGCTCTCTTCTAATTATGGGGCAAAATCACTAAAAGAAAGGGACAGCTACAAACATAAAAAATATTGGGTTGTAATATTTTAAGGTTATAGCAACGAGTACATCAAACAGATTGTACTACATGTTCAATATATTCCCTTCACAAGTAAGAAGTACATTAGTGATTTTGCATTAGGGGGAAAACAAAACATAACAATGTTTTGATGTAGGAGGGAAGTACACTTATGAGGAAAGTGCAGATGTTTCTTTCATTGAGGAATGATGCAGAGAACTCTGATAATTCCCTCCGTTCAAAGTTGGTGATGCAGAACTACTGAACTGAGAGTTTCCTTAGTTCTTTTTATAAGGCTGAAGAAGAAAATGAACTAGGCAAAGTTCTGGAACTATTCTTCTGAACAAATCCAGAATTCATAGCATAAGTCAAGCATGCACATGGCTCTTAACTAAACAAACCAGATTTTGCAGCATACCTGGTAAATAATTAAAAAGTAGCTGTCAAGTATTTTGCTGTTGTTGTTAAAATTGTGGCCTTAGTTCCTTATCAGTTGTTAAACTTTGAATGCTAAACCAAAGAAGCCACCCAAACAGAGAAGCAGTACTTAAGTCTAGACCACAGTGGAAATAGGTGTAGTCTAGTTGAAGTTAACTCTGCTTAGAAATTATCTGAGTTAGGAAGTTATTATGGCATTTAATTTCTTAGCATGGCCCTATATGACTAATAAGATTTGTGCTGTTATTTTGTTGCTGCTGATCTTACTAGTTTGCTTGTTTGTTTGTTTGTTTGTTTGTTTGTTTGTTTGCTTGGATATTTCATTGGGGGTTTGTGTATTTTTTTAATTTTCTTCAAATTTAGAGTTGTTTACGAGCTGTTGCCAGATGTTAAGTATGAGTTTTTCCCACACAACCTATATTCTGAGAAATAAAATATAAACAACATAGCTACAAGATAATAAAATAAGTAAAATCCACAAAGCCAATTTTATTCCTTTGCCAGAGAAGAAAGTGCACACTAGTGAAGTTAGCTGATGGAAGTATACCCGTTTCTGTTTTAGTTCTTTCCATATTGGTCTCTTTTACACTTGTCTCTTTTCCACAAAATACCTGAAGTTGGATGACTTGTAAAGAAAAGAATTTTATTTCACTGGCAGTTTGGGAAGTTCAAAGTCCAAATGGCACAGTGCTGGCTCTTACAAGGGCCCTCTAACTGCATCACACCATGACAGGCAGTATCGTGATGTAAATGCATGCAAAAGAAAAAGATAGAAAAACAGGAAGGCAGAGAGCCTGGGATATGTCAGTCTTGCTCTGTTGTAACAACCCTTGCCTAGGAACTAAGTGGGCCCCATGAGAAGTACTTAATACCTTCCAAGGGCAACACCACAGTGAGCTGCCATAAGACTCCACCTCTCAAAGATCCTATGCTAAGAGCCAGGTTTCCAACACATGAATCCTTGGGAAATAGAGCACAGTGAAACTGTGGCTGGGGGACTGTTGGAAATTTATAATCTATAAAGAGGGGCACACAGAGACTAATGTCTGAACATTACACTTCAGAGATGGCCCAGTGAACCCACAAGTGTGTATTCCATTGTGTTTGTTGGTCAGGAAAGTCTTTGGTTGGGATTCATAAGGGCTTGGTGTCTGGGTCTACTCCAGCTGCTTAGAATCTGTTAGGATAGAACATATTCAATTTTGATATCTCCTGGGGTAACTGTGACTGAAAGTGGAAAGTTTTCCTTTACAGCTCCAGTCTGTTCCATCTGTATAAAAGCTGGGTGTAGGGCAAGTATATGCATTAGATGATTTGTCTCCATTTATAGTCTTCAGCTCAGTGTTTTGGAATTTCAGTTATCTTCAGTGTATGCAAAATGTGTACACAGTTGACCTTCAGTGTCTCTGTAAACTCAGTTCCAGATAACAAAAACAAGGAGGTTCAAGTCTCTTGTATAAAACAACATATTTGCATATAATCTACATGCTTCCCTCATAGGGACAGTGATTTTCACTCTTTTCCAAAGCCTTCATTGAATATTTGCCAACTGTGCCACCCAAGGCCTTCCTGTGTGTTTAAAAGTATACACTTTTAAAACCATCTCTAGATTACTTATAATATAGCATCAATGTCATGTAAAAAGTTACTATACTGTGTTGTCCAGGGAATAATGACAAGGAAAATAAAGTCTGTACATATTCAGAACAGACACAATTTTTTTCAAATATTTTCCACTCACAGGTCATGGAATACACGGACGTGGAACCTGCAGGTGGAAAGAGCTAGCTATGTGGATGAGTGCAGGCCCTGCACACAGCTCATCCCCATGCCCTTCCCGTGTTCCACCCTAGAATCTGCCCTTCATCCCAACCCCCAGCTTTTATAAATAACATTTACAAAGCTAAAAATTATACTGCAGAGCACTATCAAAAAAGTAGAATAAGACCTTGGCTTTGAACTTCTCTTTGACTCACAAATGGTAAAATACTTGTGTATGATTACACTAGATAGTCTTGACCTCCAGAATTCTCAGGATTTTTTAGGAACATCAATGTGCAAACGTCAAAAAAGCCTTTCAAACAATAGCAGTAGATCAAGAAAAGAGGGGAGGATGACAAGGGAGACAATGAAAGGTGCAGGAAAAGAAAGAAAAAGGCAGAGCTTAATGGATGTTACAGTGGTAAAGAGCAGGAGGGAAGTGAAGAAAAAAAAATGATTTGGTAAAAAAAACAACAGAATTGAAGAAATCTGACTGAGCTGGAAGCACAGGCAACCAGAAGACCAGAGAGAAACAGCAGCAATTGCAAGAGGCTGCAAAGCTAAGCAAGTCTTTTTTTCAGAATCTAAGCAGAAAAATGAAACGGGCTGACACACGATGTCCTCCTGCTGATGCTTCCCTCATATCCTGCCAAAGCTCTACTCTGCAGAATCAGAAAATAAGGAAGTATACTAATTTATTCAGATGTATTCCCCTTAGTTCTCTCCCAGCACTGTGCCAAACCTGCCCAGTATACCAGAAATTTCTGTGCATTTGGATGACAAGGCATTAGCCAGCACCTTCCCTCCATCCTATACCAATATCTGCTCCTGAAAGGGAAGCATTTGCTGCTTGCATACATACAAATTGCATTTACAAATGAGACATCTAATGAGCCTTGTCATGAATGTCCCCTAGAACAGGTAAGACATAAGAGACACAAACTCAGAAATAAACAAGGGACTCGTTATTTGCAAATCTGAAGCTAAGCATTGGCTATAGAACAACTACTCTGACTCTTTTCTAAAATCTTCTGTGAATACTTGCCCAAATGTGGCACCAAAGGACTTCTTGTGTGTTCAGAATCAAATTTAGAACTGCAGAATCTCAAGAGAGTATGTAGTTAAATGTCTTATGCTCTCAGAAAAGGACGCTGTAGTCTGGAGAGAAAATTATCTCCTCGGAGCTACACTGTCAACAAGGAAATTCCCAGTTCTATGTTCTTCCCACTATGTCATGACAGATACCCCTCATTTTCCTTCCACACTCCTCTTTTTCACTTTCTCAATATCCCTTGTCACTCGAGAATGCATTTGATTGACATAACAGAAAATCTGAGAAATACTAGTTTGAACCAAATGGATAGACATGATTTACAGCAAAAGGCTGATTTGATCTGATGCAATTAAGAACATGGGCTTTTTTTATCATTTTGTCTGAGCTCCCCCAGGGGGCAGCTATCATATGCTTAAACCCATGACCTTGTGATGATAGATAGCTCCACAGGTCCAGACGTCACACAGTCAGACCAAGCAGTAAAGAAAAGGATGGGGGGCGGGGAGATGCTTTGTTTGTTACCAGGGAAAAAAAATCTTTCTGAAATAAGTCCTGTCTCAGTTACTTCCTTATTGCAGGATCAAAACACCTGATACCCACAACTTGAAGGTAGAGAGGTTTATTTTGGCTCACACTTGCAGGAATTTCAGTCCATGGCTGGCAACTTCAAATGCAGAAACAATAGGGTAGAAGGGACTAGCATGGAAGAAATCTGCTCATCACATCGCGGTGGCCAGGAAGCAAAGAGAAAACCCTGCCCTCGGTGACTTGTCTCTTGTCACCAGATGCTGCTTCCTGAGAGTGTGTTTAGCTCCGAACTCATCAAGGGATTAATCTACTGATGAGTATAATGATCCCGTGATCCAGTCACTTTCCAAAACCCCTACCTCTGAACACAGGAAGCTTTGCGGAAACAACTGAGATCTAAACCGTAACGAGTCCTCAGTGGAAGGCAGGTGGTACACTATGCAGTCATACTAAGGGGCACAGGCAGAAGTTTTCTCAGTGGCCTAGCCCCAGGAGCATGGCTTCCTCCCAGCAGTTGGTAAGTACATGTATGGGAAGGTTGACCTCAAAGCCCAGCTCTTGCCAGTATCGATTTGGATCCATTTCTGCAAATGTCCAGGCTCACATCTTCATTTCAGCCTGAAAAGACCCGCCTGAGACTTCTGAGCTCCAGAGCTGTGAGATAATAAATCTATATCATTTTTCGATGGTCAGTGTTATTACAGTAGAAATTGATTTGTAATCAATTTGTATTAGTTTACCACAGAGAACTATTATAGTAACATAGTGCATCATCTTAATGCTCTTGATCTTCATGGTGCGATCACTTCCTGTGCTGTTCTAGCAGGTGATCTTCAAAGGGCTTCTTAAAAGAATATAGAAGACATGCTAGTGGGAAATCATTCTTCCCAGGATTAATTGGTAAAATTTAGTTAATCTTTCTGCCACTCTCATATTCTATGAGATGTTTCACAGAACAAATTATAACTCAAGGATGTCACATCAGGCTAATTAATGTTATTTTCTCCCAAAACAAGGCCGTTGTTCAAAATGCAATCATGGCATATACCAGTATCCTGTAACATGGGAAACAGCATAACTCTTTTCTGAAAATAATTTTGAAAACAAATCTCACTTTATAGTAATTTTTGTTTATATAGTGTTTATAGTATCATCTAAATAGAAACAGTTGGGAATTACTAAATGGCCATTTTGTTCCTTCTCTAGTCACCAATGCTAGCTCTCTAACTGCATGTCAACAGTGTTGCACTTCTGGCCTCATCTTACCAAGAAGTCTCTGAGTGGAGTGTCATGGCCTTCCCTCCCTGGGAACCCTGGATCCCTTAGACTAGTGGCATATCAAAAGCTGAAGTGGCTTTATCTAAGCCTCTTTGAAAACAAAGAAGGCTTATTCATATGGGCCACTCATGCAACACCAACAGATTATTCCTGGGAAATCTGTTTCAGAGCATTTGTCTATCTGTCCACACACTAAAAGCACGGTGGCTTCTCTCAAATGAAAAGACTCAATTTAATTTCTACTGGCCATCTTCTAGTTGGCCAGCTATTTTTAATAATTTTGTAAGAATTATTTATGAATGGTTCTGTTCCCTCTTCTTGTCTGTAATTGATAGGGTTTTGGGTAATGTTTATTGATATTTCAGACATTTTTAATACATTACTTCACTTTATCCTAACAACCACTTTGGAATATAATTAATATTCCTTATTTTACAAATAAGGAAACTAAAGTTCAACAAAAGTTCAAAGAATAAAAATAACTTGCGTATAAAAATACTTGGCCATTAAGTGGAAGAACTATAATTTATGTTAAAATCAATCTTGTTCTAAAACCTGCTCTCACTGTATCTAATATGTGACTGTTTCATGTCTAAAGAGAAAAAGAAGAAAAGAAATTACCTGGTCCCAAATGTCTTGGCTTCTTATGTAGAGAATTTATTCCAGGGTGCTTGGCGTGTGTTAGTTTGTGTTAGTGTTCTGAAAATTACCTTTTTGTAGATTGAAAATAGTCATAGATTGAACAATACAATGCCTATTGAATATGAAGAAAAAGTTTGCATTATAATAGAAGGGTATGTAGGGAGATAGTTTTAGCTCAACTATCAAGGTTCAAACCCAACCTTTTCAACTTTCTAACATGGACAATTTCCCTAACCTATCTGAGTCTTGATTTCCTCATCTCTAACATGGGATAATATGTTGTGAGGATTAAAGGACTTCCTGTGTGTAAGTTACTAAATAGGTTACATGGTGCAAGAAGTACTTTATAATAAACATTGTCTATTGGTGTCACAACAGGAGTGACCCAGTTTTATACTTGGAAGTTGTGACAGGTGTCTGGGAGTGGGTAGGGGGGTGGAGAATAGGAAAGGAAAGCTGAACTGTGACAAGTAGAACAGCAGAGCTTACAGGTTGAGGTCATTTTTATAACTCTCTTGAACTTTCGCTGACCATCTTTTTGGAGTCCCAGAGAGCAAGGCTGAAAGGAAGAATCCTGTTTGATGCCCTCATGCTCCATCTTTCCTCTAGAAATCTAAAGGCAAGGCCTCTGCTATCTCCCCTTAGCTCTGGTCTGATCCAAAAAGCCCTTGAACATAGCAGAGAAAACACAGCCACCAATGCTGAGTAGATGGAAACAGATATCTAGGTTGGAGTATAAGGGAAGATTGTGCCAAGTGGTTTCCTAGCTCTCTGAGTCAACTGTTTTGGGTTTCACATGTTAGTGAGAGTGTTCAGGGTTAGGGATACAGCTCCATGACAGAACACTTATACAACATGTACAAGAACTTGGGTTTAATTCCCAATACTGAAAAAAAAATAAAGAGTAAGAGCATGTAGTATTTGTATGTCTATGCTGGTCTTATTTCACTTAGCACAGTGACCTCAGGTTCACCCAGGCAATCACAACTGGCAGAATTTCCCTTTTGAAAAGGCTGAATAGTATTCCATTGTAAATCTCTGCCATGTTGGCTTTCTCCATGCATCCATTTAAGAAGAGGCACTATGATAGCTAACTGATTGCACCCACTTGAGTAAGAAACACCCAAATAAATTGGATGGGCATAGTTCTGGGTATGGCTGAGGGGATTTACAAAGACAGAAGACCCACACTGGGTAGCCTTGTCCCCTAAATAGCACAGAAGTGAAACAAAGAAGGAAGGTTCCTTCTGTTTCTTCAGAGGAACTCCAGTCTTCACCCCCACCTTGGACATCAGCTCCTAGATTCCAACACAGACTGTTCAGCTCCTACACAGGCCCTTTGGCTTTCTGATACAGACTCACTTAGAACACTATGATGAGTTCCAGGCCAACTGGAACCTTTGAATCTGGCATGCAGACAGCCCTCTTGCATTCTCTTGTACTTACCTATCTCCATGAGAGGCCACTGTAAGTCAATCTTGTAAGCTCTTATATATTTCTATATCTTACATTACATCTATTTCCCTGGCAACTGACTGACGCAAACACTAAGATGGATTTCCTATTTGGCTATTGTGAATAGCACTGCATTCAACTTGGGAGTGTAAATGTCTCATCAACTTTCTGATTTCAAATCCCCAAATCATATCACACTCTGAGGTTTCAGGTGGGCCTGAATTTTGAGGGAACACTATTGAACCTGGTACAAATAATGACACAAAGCTCACACAAATCAGCATGGATTACCCAGATGTCTCCTGCTCATTGAAAATAACACAAGAGTGTGAACCTGGCCTCCACCAAGCAGAGCAGGGATCACATGGAAGATGAAAGAACTGTAGCACATGAACAAAGGCTGTGACAATAGGAATCATGGGGCTGAGGAGATAGCTCAGTAGAATAAGCACTTGCCTGGCAAGTACAAAGGCCTGAGTTCAATCCCCAGTTCCACAAAAAACAAAACATCAACAAAAAAAAGGAATCATGGCACCACGTGTCAGGAGCCATGTTTACAGAACAGAAAAAGGTGGGTCTGTGCAATCATGTCCAAACCCTGCACACAAAGGATGATGATGAGACTCCTGGAAGGAACAGACGTGAAAAGCTACCAAGACCGGTACTTTCCCCGCATCCAGCAACATTCACTGTAGTTTTGCCCACATCTCATAAAGATACCTATGAAAGGAAACTGCCAGAACTCCTTTAGCAAGTAACAGAAATGGTGAGATAAATGGTTTGAAGTGAGGGGAAATATTCGGATTAACGATGATTTATCTTTTACTGTAATTTTAAAGAAATTTAAACATACCACCTAAGTGCAGTACTAAAGGAATGCATCAAGTATAGAAGTTCACAGACCCACTAAGCTTGCACTAGATCAGTAGGGAAAGGCTGGCAATGAAGTTAAACTGCCACGGAACTTAAAAAACTACTCTCTTCTCAGTCCATCAAAGCCTCACTCCCCATTCAAGAGATATTGCACTCCAGCTGTCTACACACTCATTTTCTCACGACTAGGAACACCACTTTATCACCCTTTGTGTCCTTATCAGATCTCCCTAGAACACGGAGCCCAAAATTACAAGTGAGCTGGACCTATAAAGACTGTCTTTTATCAAAGAAAATATCTGGTAGCAATTGAAGCTTGCTTTGGCCAATAAAATACAAATAGAAATGGTGTGTCCTTTTCCAGCATAAACTTCCAATGTTGATACACAATCTCTCACATTCGTTTTTCCCTCTGTCACACTGATCACCCATGCCAGGTGGTACTTACCTCATCAACCTTCGACCTTGAGACAGCCTATAGTGGACAATGTCACGTACACAAGCAGTAAGGCTTTGAGTGATAAGGCCTTAAGATCTGAGGGTTTTTGTTATCACAACAGAAAGTTAGTCTATAGGAATTATTTTCCAATATACTTTTGTGAGTGGTCTTCTGAACAGCAATGAATGGTTTGCTGACCATCAACCAGTACTTTATACAGTTCAGTAAGCATGTATTCATTGCTCAGCAGCAACAGAATACAACACTCAACACTAGTGTCACAAAAATCATTAAACTATAGTCTGACCTACTAAAATTTTCATCCCTAAGAGGAATAAAATAAATAAAATATTAAAATATTTGTTGGAAAACAGCACTGTTCCAAAGTCTATTATTCCTCCCTTACTATCTCAGCAACCTGAAACTCTGTCCACACCAACAGAGAGAGAGAGAGAGAGAGAGAGATCCCTATTATTGAGGATTAAAAAAGTTTATCTTATGTTGCAGAAAGAAGCCTCTGAAATTAAAGTCATTCATTCTTATTGATCCATGTTAATATCATTGTTTAAAAAAATTTTAATCACATTTAGAAACACAAATTTAATTTCTACCATGAGTATGAAGTTCAGAAAGGGAAAATAAGAAAGCCTCAATAATTTATCTGCAAGTTGGGGCAAAGTCACTTTCTTCCAACAAAGCTTCTTGAAGCATTGACTTGAAGCCAATGTTTCTTAAGATGGACTCAGGTTGTCTACTGTTCTAGGATTCTGGGAACACTATACAGACCACACACACACACACACACATACACACACACACACATTTTTCTGGAAATCCACCCCTCATGCATAACAACCTTTTGCTTCTACCATGTGACATGAAAAGTGCTTCTATAGAAGGTTGTTCTTCCTACTATTTTCCATCAAGTGAAATTGATTTTGCCTCCACCAGACCTTGTTCAAACTTGTGTCACGGAACACTAACATTCTATTACTTTTCTCTACTCCTTTGTCCAACTCTGACTGTAGATCTAGTATATGCAATGAGGTTGGAGGTTGCGTCTCAGGCATTTTCCATGGCACTGGACAGAAAATAGGACAGATGAGATGACTCTAGACTTGGGGAAAAGAAGTGGTCAGGACAGAGGTAAAAGAATTAAGGATTCAGGAATGAGTATTCAAGGACACTGTTAGTTACTTTCTCACTGCTGAGATACAATACCTGCAACTATAAGGATAAAAGGTATATTTCGGCTCAAAATTTGTGCAGGTTTCAATCCATAGGCCACTGGCTCTGCAGTAGTGGCTTTTTTCACAGTATGGCAGTGAAAAAAGAGATTATGACATGGTGGCAGGAAGGAAAGAGGAAAGGAGAGATGAAGGAAGAGAGAGCAAGAGAAAAGAAAGAGATTCTGGCCACAATCCCAGTGACCACCTCCTGCAACCAGGCTTCCCCTGCTAAATCCCATTTAGTTATAAACTCATCATGGACTGATCCACTTGGTACATCATGCCCACATGATTCAACCACCTCCCAAGAGCCCCACTTATGAGCCCATGAGGCTCCGGGGAGACATCTAGATATAAACCAAGACAGACTAACAATTGTAGATTAGAAAGACGAGAAGCCAGCAAAGAGGACTGTGAAGCAACACAGAGAGAAATAAAAACAAAGCTAAGACTTATGGTTATGGATGTAGGAGGCAAGCCAGTACCAAGCAGGAGGCACTGCCCCTGGGATAAATGCAGAGAAGGTGCTCTTCAGGTTAAGGATGGAAGACAGGTCACAATTGATGTTAGAAATAGCAGCTTAGTGATTAACTGAGAGGGAAGGAGGAGCCCAGGTGGCTGTGGAATTAAGGGGGAAGAAGAGGTGAGACCACATAGACAGTGAGAGCAGCCTGGTCCTTGTGAAATTTTAGTGATGAATGAAGGGAAAAGGTCACAGAAGGGTAGGGAAGGTTGAAGGAGACTTCTTCAACAGGAGATATCTGGACATCTCTCCTGTGTCCGCACATCGCACCCAATCTGTAGATGTTCTGAGATAGCCCCCAAGGGGAAGGTAGATACTAGACATGGGAGCATGCTGTTCCTATGTGGGGCTGAGATGCCCAAACTTCATCCCCTTGCTCACATGATTCTGAGCTCCTGGCCATGGTTCCAGGCCACTTGTGTAAGACAAAGAAGGAAACTTGACATCAGAAGATTATCTATAGCCAGACTGGTAGTGTCAGATTCAGGGGACCCCAGCAGTCAGGAAAGTGGCAACAGCTCCTTCAAAAACACTGCTCATTTTTCTTCCTGGCTTTACCAAGAATAACACTGCTGTACTTTCGTACCAACTTCTATTTAGAAGTATGGTCAATGCAATACTTGAACAGAATATACCTGTTTTGAAAGCCTTCTTGTATCTTTTGGTTCTTTGAGACTTCAGAAAGTTCCTGAGTGCATGTTCCATTGGAGACACTAAGACAGGAGTAAATTTCTTAAAGACACCAGTGATACATTAGGAGATATCAAAAATTTGTCTTTATGTTCCTTGACTCATGAACCTCCTTCCTTTGAGGAAATACTTCAGTCATTTTTACAAACAGCCTAGAATTAGTCCTTTTTCCCATTTAAGATGATATACTATTAAAGCAATCTCTTAAGTGATTACTGAAATTAGTCAAATAGAACCAGATAGAACAGGGATAACACATTATAACCATGTTACTTAGCAACCAAAGAATATAGGCACTCTTAAAAATTAAGATGGAAAAAAATGAGGAGACATTTTATTTAAAATCAGTTTTACAATGATCCATAAAAGCAACCAGAAAATTGCTACAGGAACAAGGTAATGGCAATAACATTAACTTTAATTACATATTTAGACATCATGCCCAAGCTCTTAAACAAGCATTATAAGGAAGATGAATAGCAGCCCCATTTCTTATGATAAACTTGTTCAGGGGTGAGCTACAGTCACAGCTTAGGATGTGTCACCCCAGGGAAACTGAGCCACCCAAGCCTTCTTCCCAACATCTTCACCTGAGGATTCTCTGCTTAAAAATCCTAATCATTTCATTATCCCCAGCATGATCACCCTTTTCTCCATCATCAGTAAAGCTGGATCAGGGGGCTCATATATCCGAGTATCAGAGAGAAAATCTATGAAGGGTAGCAAGAGTCCTCCTCACATTAGGGGCCAAAATTCTGGGGTTTATCTCCACCATCTATTTTATCAATGATGATCTGAGTCAAAAGAGAAATAAGAATACAAGGAAAGGCAAATCTACTATCTTTGATGGATAAATAGGTCAAAGTTCATGCCTCACTAGTGGGAAATCAGGCATACCAAACATGCAGATGTGTGCGTACAGGTCTGTTCATTTCTATGAACTTTATCGATAAATGTAGATTTATGGATAGAGCTCATAGAAATCTCTGTACTGGGCATGCATTAAATTCATTTTTTTCTAACTCTCTCAACATAGCAAAGTAAATGTGTTTACACCTATTTTCAAACTTTTTGTCTTGAAATTATTATACATTTACAGAGGGTTACAGAAGAATGCACTTGCAAGTTCTACACACACCCTGGACTGCCCTAATGTTAACATCATCCACAACACAATACAATATCAAGGTCAAGAAGATGACATTGATACAACTCACAGACCTTACTCAGATTTCTCTAATTACATGTGCACAGACCATACAGAAATTCCAAATGTCAACATGATCACCAGTCAGAATAGGGCCTTCTGGAAATCATTGTTAGAAGGTGCTCTGACCTATGTCCATCAAATTTAGGGCCATGGGATGGTGGACCTATTTAATGGTCTCCAAACCCAGATGTATTGTACAGTAGAAATAAGTATAACAGTGTAACTGGCGAAATCACTACACTCACTAGTTTCCTGGTTTGTGGAGTGAAGAGTCAGGGCCTCCTGACTCCTCAGCACTCCCTCCTAGCCAAAATGGTAAAGAACAGGCCAATCTGGAGAGATTTCAGCTATTAATACTATAATCAAGGATAGCACATGAGAGGCTGGCGAGCTATCTCAGCAGCATAAGCACTTGCCTGGCAAGTACAAGGTCCTGAGTTCAAACCCTGATACAAAAAGAAAAAAAAAAAGAAAGAAAGAAGAAGTAGAAAAAATGGCACATGAATCAAGAAAAGGGAAGGTAATTCCTGTTACATTGCTAATTACAGGTGCTTTTTTATGGTTGCGGGGGTGGTTATCGGGAATCAAACTCAGGACCTTGCACTTGTCAGGCAGGCACTGCACTCCTGAGCTTTATCCCCAGCCTCATATAGTACTTTTAACTACAAAAGGAGTCAGATGGGTTATAACAAATGACTACAAACTATCACACATATAATCTGATATTTGTGACTATTCTATTGTTCCATTTATAGAAGCCTTACTGGCAAGGTCAGCTGTTGAACCTCCTAACTCCAGGATCAAGATGACATCAACTGTTTGCATACATAATGTGTACATATATATGTATATATGTGTATGCATCATGCTGACCCATTATATTGAGGGCAATATGGTAATTTGCCACGATGAGCAGGTCATATGTTAGGCCCCCAGATGCCTAAAAAGACATCTGCATGTTAGAGGTCATGAAATAATCTTTATGAGTCTTTTAATATGAATCTGTCATATTGAAGTTACTACTAGTCCAAGGGGCTAAGGGTATGGGAATTTCCTTCTAAGGAGTCAGTTTGTTGTACTTTGAATCACCTGTCACAAAGAAAGAAGCATGGTACTTAATGGTGTGCTTTTGTTTGGAGAGGAAACACATACCATGCATGAGTATACACTGCTGGTTTTATTTCCTAGAGTTCCCACAAGGCTGGCAGTTTAGAGAGGAGCAGAAATCAAGGAAGGTTCCTGCTATTGAATTTATCAGTAGGTTCAGGATGTGATGCAAGAGCCCCACCATTTAAGTCTTATCAACAGCAGAACTAATGATGTGGAAGGAATCCCTGTGGAGTGGCTTCAAAGGCTGCCTCTGGAGCCCAGGGAGATAGCTCAGCAGCACAGTACCTGCCTGGCAAGTACAAGGTCCAGAGTTTGATTCCCAGTACCAAAAACATAAGGCTGCTCTGCCAAAAGCCAATTCCCATGTTGAAGCAGTCCACATGTGACTTCTGGACTCTGGGAAAAGATTTATATTTCACCAAGGCTTATCAAGTTGACTGAATCCCAACTGTTGATCATGATTTGAATTCACAAACCCATCAAACTGGACAAACCCAGCAATATTCAGTTATAAACTGGATGGTACAAATGAGAAACCAGTTCCACAATGTTTCAGAAAACATAGACAAAACTAGTGGTTGGTTCTACTAACAACAGCTCTTGTTGCTTTACCAACACGTGTGGCTTCAGGGTACATCCACTATATCCAGCTATCAGAGTAAGTACAAGAACAAGTACAAGTAAGGTCTTGTCTGAGGATGAATTAACACAATACACATCACCAACCAGAACAGGATGCCTACTGCACTCAAGCATGGGCCTGAAAGGCAGTGATGAAGGAAAATTATCTTGGTGGGGAGAACTTTGAGTGGCACATATGATTGTCTACTTCATATGGAAGGAGAAACAACCTGTAATGATTTATAACAACACTTGATGGCTTGGTTGCTTACTGAAAGATTTAGAACAAGTAACAAAAAAATTTGAGGTGTAATATGTAGGTAGACTGAACATGAGGCATAAAGATGTTTATAGCCCTTGACACATCTGCCAGAGACATCTGTGGCAGAGGAGCCAGGTGGAAGAGACAGTCCATTCGGAGTCCCTCCGTCAGTCAGGCAGGTCTTATTCCATGGGTGCTGCCTACTCAACAGCATGGGCTGCTCTCCATTGCATCTTGTCTGGCTACTGCCAGTCTTGACACCCAAACTACCAAAAGCAGTAGCCAGCGTTGACCCCCCACCCCATACAACCCAGTCCCCCAGTGCAAACATTCAGCTCTGAGCAAGGGGTGATAGTTTGTCCCAACACAAAGAGCTGTGTATTATTTGAAACATATAAATGTGCATTGTATGAATTGTATAGGTACATTTCACCTCAGTATTTCTAAAATAATTGCTATTTCTTCTATTTCTTTTTCAAATACTTTTATAAGAAAAATTCATTCATTGTATTTTCTCTGTGATTATCTTCAAGGTTTCACAAAACACAGAGGCTGGAAAGCCAAACCTTCTTTCAAAATGGAACAGAAATTTTTAATTAAAGTAAATGCTTCATCAAAAAAGTTCTTTCCAGAATTCAACGTGTTCCAAGGTGAAAATAGAGTAATACAAAATTAAATTTTAAAAATAGTTTGAGTTGTCATTGTTTAATTTGTTCTATTCTTCACCTGCATTTTATCAAGGTGACTTTTTAGAGCTTTCTAATGTGTGAACTGTTTTCTCAAAATTATAATTCACCAGAAGTTTCAAAAGTTGAAGTTTTGGGCATGTTATCCTTTGATTATACTAGTTAAAGACCTTCAACAATTGTAATCAAAATACAACCAAATGTGTTAGAATATTTATAGACATGTCAGTATCATGGTAGAAAATAAAGCTTTGATTTACAGTTATCCTTCCAAGGCTGAAGCATAGCTAAACTCTGGCTCATAGTTCCCAGCAGAGAGAAAGCACCATCATTTTTTGATAAATGAAAAGAAAATACTTCATCATAAAAATTTTTTAGATCTATTTTTGTAGCTGTGATAATGTGTAAATGTTTATAAACTTTAATATTCATAGCTTTTACTTTATAAAATACTATAGCTTATTTGTTTTTTATTTTTAATTTTTAATAAGAAATAAAGATATGATAGTTTCAAAACACATTAGTAGTGCGTTCATAATAATTGATACATTGAATACTACTGTCTTCATAGTAATTATACAGAGCACAGTGTGTAGACATGATAAATTTTCTAATCTATATTAGTAGGGGAGGAAAAAAAGAAAAAACAATAACAACAAAAAAATTTTATCTTCTCTTTGTACAAAGAGGGAGTAGTTGTATATGTAGTCCAACGTTTCATAATTGTAGTGGGATACCAGTGAAACTGGCAATGTTGGAGGCTGTTGGTTTAAGCCTCTTACAGCTCATCATACTAATCTAGCTCTGCGTTCTATGCCTCGTAATTAAGCTTTTCAGCTGGGTGATCAAGGGCAAGTTAAGGCCAGACCTGTATAATAGACCATTCATCTTTTGTATCTTCCAGGATCAAATCCCCTCAGGATTGACTTTGGAACCATGTACAGTGCTTTGTAGAGCTGTTGCCAGTGTCAGCCATCAGGACTAGTCACGGCCGTTGTTTGACCAGTTTGCTCTCTCTGAAAGTCTGAGAGAATGTCCTCTCTCTAGGTGACTCTCCTTAGGCACACTATACTTTGTTTATCATTTTCCTCTGAGGTCCCTTAATCTCCTTGAACAGAAAATTTGGGAAACCTCTGAGTTACAGGATGATATGGCACAGGTTCTCTTATGTCCTGAGTCCTCACTGACCTTGAAGGGATAGGGCCAAACTGTTGGCTATCCTTGTAACCCTTCTTTTCTCCAATTTTTGGTCTGTTAGTTTACATTCTCAACCCTCCAGCAGAGAAGCTTCATGATACTATTACTCTATAACACAGGTAATTGAACTTATCATCACTGTCTTTCTGCGTATCAAAAATCTTAGACTTATCTTGCAATTGGTATTTTCTGCCAATCATTGATATTCTAATAAATCTCTTTAGGATTTCATGAAAGCTTTTACACAATTTTACACAGACATTTAGAAATCCAAGGATGTACCAATTGTAGCCTGTGAAGCATGTTGCATTTTGCCTAGTCTTACTCTCACTTAATACCCTTTTTTGTTAACCAACCATTTACTTGAGAGAGAGTATAGCAGTAACTGAGCTTACATTGGAAGCAGTACACATCTAAAAGACCAGAACAACATTCATTCCAAGCATAGTTCCAGTGTTGCACGCTGTCATCATCAATGAGAAAAATCTTTTGAAGGTTCCTAGGACCAATATCAAATTCATCCTGTGTACATAAGTGTATGGTTCTGCTCCTGCTATGTTTCCTCTCTTTTCTCCTTCCAGTCACTTCATTGTTTAATCCATAAGACTTTGATTTCCATTCAGCTGTGTTATACCTTTCCATTTTTATTTCTTCTTTAGAGTTCTTACACTAGGGAGACTATATGATATTTACATATGTAGGTCTGGTTTATCTCACTTATGAGTATATGTTCAATATACATCCATTTATATATGAAGTCTTCCAGTTTATCATTATTAAAGCTGAGTAATATTCTATTGTATAAAAATACCACATCTTTTTCAACCATTCCTCAAATGATGGGCATTTTGGTTGTTTCCAAGATTTGGCTATTACAAATTGGGCTTCTATAAACATAGATGCACAGATATCACTATGGTATGATGTTTTCAGTTCAAATCTGGAAAAATTCCCAGTAGGGGGACAGCTGGATTGAATGAGTTTCCAGTTCTAGTTTTTTAAGGAGTCTCCACCTGCTTTCCATAATGGTTGCACCAGTCTGCATTCCCACCAGCAGTGGAGAAGGGTTCCTTTTTCCCCACAGCCTCTCCAACACTTGTTGTTGGTTGATTTCTTTATGATAGCCATTCTTTCTGGGGTGAGATGGAATCTAAGTGTTGTTTTAATTTGCATTTCACGGATGGCTAGTGATGTGGAGCATTTCTTCATGTCCTTATAAGCTTGCTGAATTTCTTTCCCTGAAAAGTTTGTGTCGATCTCAAATGCCCATTTCTGGATTGGGTCTTTGAATTTTGGGACCCTAATGGTTTTTAGTTCTTTATAAATTCTAGATAGGAGACTTTTGTCTGAATACTTACTAGTTAAAATCTTTTTGAAATTTGTGGGTTGTCTTTTCACTCAGGTGGTAATTTCTTTTGACGTGAAAAAACTTCTTAGCAAAAGGAGGTCCCATTTATTGATGGTTTCAAGGGTTAAATGTGCATTTTGATTTTTGTCAATGAACTTTTTGCCTACCCCGATGTCTTCAAGGTTTTCTCCCACTTTATCTTCCAGGACATTTAATGTTTCTCTTTTAATATTTGGATCTTTAATCCATTTCGACTTTAGTTTAGTACACGGTGATAGATTTGGGTCAAGGTTTAGTTTTTGACTCGTAGAGAGCCAGTTTTTCCAGCATCATTTGTTAAAGAGGCTATCTTTCTTCCAGTCAGCACGTTTGGCCCCTTTGTCAAAGATAAGTTGGCTGAGAGTGTTTGTATCTTCTAATCTATTCCACTGATCCTCAGGTCTATTTTTTTGCCAATACCATGCTGATTTTATTACTGTAGCTTTATAGTATAACTTTAGGTCAGGAATTGTAATGCCTCCTGCCTTACCTTTGTTGCCCAGAATTGTCTTTGCAATTCTGGGTCTTTTTTGGTTCCAAATAAATTTTAGGAATGATTTCTCCAGATCTGTGAGATATATTGATGGTATTTTGATAGGAATTGCATTAAATCTGTATAACAATATAGAGAGTATGGCCATCTTCACCATGTTGGTTCTTCCTATCCAGGAGCAGGGAATATCTTTCCATTTTCTGAGGTCTTCTAGGATCTCTTTTTTCAGAGGACAGTAGTTTTCATTGAAAAGGTCTTTTACTTCCTTAGTTATGTTAATTCCAAGGTATTTCATTTTCTTTGGTGCTATCGTAAGAGGAACTGTTTCTCTAATTTCTCTCTCAGTGTGCTTGTTATCTGTGTAGAAGAATGCTATTGACTTTTGTGTATTGACTTTGTAACCTGCTATGATACTGAATTTGTGTATTAATTCTAGTAGCTTTTTGGTGGAGTTCTTTGGGTCTTCCAAGTAGATTATCATGTTATCTGCAAATAGTGATAGTTTTATTTCTTCCTTACCTGTTCTTATTCCTTTTATTTCTCTCTCTTGTCAATGGCTGTAGCTAATGCTTCCAAAACTATGTTGAATAGGAGTGGTGATAGAGGACCTCCTTGTCTTGTACTAGATTTGAGAGTAAAAGACTTCAGCTTTTCCCCATTCAGAATTATGTTAGCTGTTGGATTATCATAGATGGCTTTTGTCAGGTTGAGGTAGAGGCCCTCTATACCTATTATCTGTAGAATTTTGAACATGAATGAGTGTTGAACTTTGTCAAAGGCCTTTTCTGCATCAATTGAGACAATCATGTGATTTTTGGTTTTGGCCCTATTGATATAGTGTATTGCATTTATACATTTGCGTATATTGAACCATCCCTGCATCCATGGGGTGAATCCTACCTCGTTGTGGTGTATAATCTTCTTGATGATTTGTTGTATTCTATTGGCAAGGATTTTATTGAGGATTTTTGCATCTATGTTCATGAGAGAAATTGGCCTATAGTTCTCTTTTTTAGTTGAATCTCTCTCTGGTATTGGTAAGACAGAAATACTTGCCTCTAGGAATGCTTTTGGAAGGATTGCTTCCTTTTTGATTTCACTGAAGAGTTTGAGGAATATTGGGATCATGTCTTCTATAAATTTTTTGTAGAATTCAGCGGTGAATCCATCAGGTCCTGGACTTCTCTTTGTCGGCAGGCCTTTTATTACATTTCGTATTTCACTGGCTGTTATTGGATTATTGAGAGTACTTATATCATCTTGATTCAGTTTTGGTAATTTGTACTTTTCTAGGAATCTGTGAGAGTAAAGATTCTCAAAGTAGCTATAAATGATCCTCTGAATCTCTGCTGAGTCTGTAGTAATTTCACCCTTTTCATTCCTTATTGCTTGAATTTGAGTCCTTTCCTTCCTCTTTTTGATGAGGTTAGCTAGGGACTTATCAATTTTGTTTAATCTTTCAAAGAACCAGCTTTTTGATTCATTAATTCTTTGTATTGTTTTCTTCATCTCAATTGAATTAATCTCGGCTCTTATCTTTATAATTTCCTCCCATCTTTGGGCTTTGGATTTCGTTTGCTCTTCTGTTTCTAGTTGGTTTAGGTGCTGCATGAGAATATTTATTTGTTCCAGTTCTGTTTTCTTAATGTGTGAGTTCAAAGCTATAAATTTCCCTCTAAGAACTGCTTTCATTGAATTCCATAAATTTCGGTAGTTTGTGCTTGAATTTTCATTAAATTCTAGATATTGTTTAATTTCTTGTTTAATTTCATCTATAACCCACTGGTTGCTCAGAGGGGTATTGTTTAATTTGCATGTATTTCTGGAGTTTTTATGGTTTCTTTGGCCATTTATTTCCAATTTCATTGCACTGTGGTCAGATAATATGCACGGGATAATTTCTTTTTTCTTGCATATACTTAAGCATTATCTGTGGACTAATATGTGGTCTATTTTAGAAAATGTCCCATGTGCAGATGAAAAGAAAGTGTATTTTGAAGAGATTGGATGGAACACTCTGTGTATGTCCACTAAGTCCAGTTATTCCAAATTCTGTTTCAGTTCTGCTACTTCTTTGCTAATTTTTTGTCTGTTTAACCTATCCTTTTCAAAGAGCGGGTGTCAAGGTCTCCTGTTAAGATTGTAGTATTGGATATTAGATTTTTCATGTCCATTAAGGTTTGTCTTATATAACTTGCTGCTCCCATGTTGGGTGCATACATATTATTGAGTGCTGCCTCTTCATCTTGAATGTTTCCATTGACCAGTATGTAATGGCCTTCTTTTTTTGTTTGATCAATCTTGTTTTGAAGTTTAGACTGTCTGCAAACAGGGTTGCTACTCCTGCTTTTTTTGAGGTGCTGGGGCATGTAGCATTGTTTTCTATCCTTTAACTCTTAGCCTATGAGTTTCTTTATGAGTTAAGTGTGTTTCTTGTATACAGCATATTGTTAGGTTTTGTGTCCTTATCCATTCTGCCAGTCTACTTCTTTTAATTGGAGAATTGAGTCCATTGACATTGACGCTTATAATTGAAATGTATTGTCTTATTGTTGACATGACTTTTATTTACTACTGTTTATCACTTTTTCCCTAATGTTTAATTGGTTGTCCTGTTTGGTAGGATCTTTCTGTTCTCATTTGTTGAGTTCAGGTCATTTTGGTCCCTCTCTAAAATATTTGTTAGAAGGGCCAGCGAGATGGTTCAGTGGTCTAAAGCACCTTCTTAGGAAAGCTCAGGCAACTGCAGGGACTGCAGTTCAATCCCTGGCACCATATGCTGTGCCGGCCCCACCACCAGGGCAGGCTGAGCCAGCCATAAAATAAGTAAATAAAGAAACAAACAAATAAATAAAAAACTTCTTTAAAAAAATAAATAAAATATATGTTAGTATACTGTGTAGTGTTGGCTTTGACGTCATGAAATTCTTTAGTTGTTCCTTGTCATGGAAGAATTTCACTTCTCTCTTGTACTTGAAAGAGAGTTTTGCCAGGTATTGCAGTCTGGGCTGAAATTTGTTTTCATGGAAGACTTGAAGCACTCTGCTCCATGCTCTTCTTGATTTCATGGTTTGTGAAGAGAAGTCTGCTGTTATTCTGATGGGTTTTCCTTTAAATGTGATCTGTTTCTTTTCTCTAGCAGCTTTTAATATGTTATTCTTCTGCTGGATTTCTGGGATCTTGATTATTATATGTCTTGGTGTGTTTTTAGTCGGGTTAATGTTATTTGGCATTCTGTATGCTTCAGTTACCTGAATATCCGATTGTTTTCTCATATTTGGGAAGTTTTCTGCTATTACTTCTGCCCATATTCTTTTTATATCAT
>PVKN010011646.1:0-21444 GCA_004027915.1 Capromys pilorides
TTAAAAAGAAAAAAATATATATATATATACATATATGTATACACAAGGATACATATATATATAGGATAGATATATAGCTACTTTGTCTTAGTTCACTGAGAATAAAAGAGTGTAGTAATATTGTTTAGACAAGATATCAGGTCTGTACCTTTTCTTCTGAATAACTACTATAAAGGCAACAATATGCATGGTATTAATTGTAACCATCCTATTAACTTGTTTTGAAACTGTTTCATTGCTATTTTATCTTTTTTCTCATTAAAATGAATTTTAAAAATGAACTTGAAGATTAAGACACAGATCTGAGTCCTACTTATCCCACTTACATTGTGTCTTACGAACTATACCTTCTCTGTATCCTAGTCCAGTACCTACATTACAACAATACTCTGCTTACAGATTACTGTAAGGGTCAAGAATAACAAGAGAGTGGCTGCAAGTGGATGGGCCCTAGGCGGGCCTGTGTCACTGGTGTCCATTTCTTACTACTGCTCTTGCAGAGGATTCATTGAACTGGAATCCAGGATTTCTGCCACCCAATCTTACCCAGTACGTGTAGGGGGGATAGACACTAATAGGATGTCAGTTCTTAACAATTATAATGGGACAAAAAAAAAAAAAAAAAAAAAAAAAAAAAAAAAAAAAAAAAAACAAAAAAAAAACAGTGAAAGATTTCATGCTATTACTGAGATCCACTTGTGTTACTGCATCCAACTGTATTATTGAAGATTAACCTACAAGAGATAAGCTAGAAGTAAACTCTTGGGCCTTTTGAAATCCAATCTTTTCATTATCACTTATGATGCGGGATCCGCCACAACTTCCTGACACTTGTTTAGTCTAATTCGTCCTCACTGATTAGAAAGTAAAGGGTCCCACCAGGCTCGGTGGACCATGCCTGTAAACTCTGATAGGCTGAGGTAGGAGGATCTTGGAGGCTGAGACAAAAACATTGCAAGTTTGAGCCTGGCCTGGTAACTCCATCGTAAGTGAGACCCTGTTTGAAAATAAAATGAAAAAGCTGGTGTGAATTAACTAATGGTTAATTTCTAACACCCAGCTGAACTGAATCAGTGTGGTGCTGAGTGGGGGAGGGGGCACCTGAGGATTGTGGTGAACAGTATGAAGAGGGGACTGGAGGGAAGCAGCCTGTGCTGCTGATTCTCAGGGAGAAACTTATCACATTGGTTTTCCTGAAACGAACTCAGCTGTTCTCATCATCAGAGGAGCTCGAGTCCTTGCTGTCGCTGACGATGGCTGCAGTTCTCTTTGGGGGAGCTCTGGTCCTTACCTTGAGTGTCATTCCTGGCTCCAGTGCAGATGCCTCAGCCTGCCACCACAGACCCTTCATCCCACTGGCACAGACTTTCTAGCTTCCATCACTGACCTTTGCGCCTTCCCAGTGCAGATCCTTGATACAGACTTGCACGAGACACTGTTGGGGCAGTAGGCCTCCAGCTGGACTCACACAGGACACTGCTGTGGAATCCAGGCCCTCAGCTGGATTCTGTTTCTCTATGCATGAATGGATCTCCCGCACTCTTTTGCATTTGACTCTTTGGGAGCATATTATAAAATAATCCTGTAAATTATGTGTATTAAATCTTTTCCTTTAAAAGCCCTGACTACAACAGCTGGGGATGTAGTTCAGTGTCAATGCAGGCCCTACGCCTCATCACTGGTAACACTAACACAAATGCAAGAAAGAAGGGAGAGAGAGAAGGAAGGAAGAGGGAGAAAAAGTAAAAGGCCTCAGTATTTCCCTCCCTTGTCCTTCACACTTTAGTGGTATGTGGTTAAAAAAAAAACCCTCAGTTCTCAAGAGCCACCGATGTAGACTAAGCCACTACAGCACTTAGCAGTGCTCAGGTGACAAAACCAGGGACAGCAGTGGTGGGTAACTTTAAACTGGTACTTACTAAACATGGAATGTAAACCAATGACAACGCCATTTGCAAAAGCTAGGAACAACTGATCAGGCCTCTCCTACCATTTCTTCTCCAACTCTTACTTACAGGAACCTCCCAAGTGCAAGGCACTGTCCTGAGCACGATGCCTGGACAGCCAGTGACAATGAGAGACCTGCATGGGCCCTCTGGACACACCAGAGAAACCCAAAGGTGAGCTTGGTGGAGAGCAAGGGCAGGGGCTGGGGAGAAGTCAGCTTTGAACGTTGGTCACATTTGACATAACGCACTGAGACCCCCAGCTTCACTTTTCATGATAATGACAATTGAAGGGACATTTCCAAGTTATCAATGATAGACCCCACTGGTTAGTTTCCAAGCCCCAAGCCAGGCTCTAACAGGTGCTGGCAGTAACTAAAGGAAGCAGCTGAAATTTTCCCCACACTAACAAACTGATTGATTTTCAGGTGGGGGAAATGTAAGGCACAATGGTGCAGGAAAGGCAGGCAGTGAGCAAACATGCACTGGGCATGTGCACAAGTACCACCAATCATAAGCACGGCTCTGACCGCTTCATTTCCAGGACTAGCTGCCGTTTCACCTTTGATGCGAATGGAAACTGACTGACTTCCGCTAAGTTTGATCTTTGCATGGTATCTGGGGACTTCCCCTGGATCACACAACCAGACTGAGCGTCAGCTCTGTGTCCCTCTGCCATTTCCATCATGGCTCCCATGGAAGCTCAACAGACATTTTTCTCTAATTGGGATATATTTCCTCGTTGAAATATTAGTGTCACATATAGGCTGTATATATTTTTATGTATTTTGCATGTGGTTTATACATAAAAAGTTTAAGGGGCTTTTTCATCCCCCAATCAAATCTGGGTTCACCTGTGCGGAAGGCAAGAATGCCCTAGTTAAGAACAAGGGCTTTAGCTTATAAAACCAGACGCTGGTAGATCCAAGAATGTAACACTAAGTTATAAGTTGATACATAAGTGAAGGTACCATGAGGATTTGTAAGCTCTTCCCAGTGCAACATTTTCTAGTGTAACACCATGTAACATTTCCATCCATCATGGTCTCCATACGTAACAGTGGGCCCATGACTTATAATGTAGCTGAGAATTCCCACTGCCAGGTATCGTCTTGACATGGTACATGAGTCACATGTCTGGAGTGATGCTGGTGTCAGCAAACCTACCACACCACCAGTCCCATCAAGTACACAATTACATACAGAACATGATACTTGAAAATGACAACAAATGACTGTTACTGGCTTATGCATTAACTGTTATCATTTTTATTGTTATCTTAAGGTGTACCCTTACTTACCAAAGAAAGTTTACCACAGAGCAGTAGGCCACGTCTCATGGGCAACAGCCTCCTATGGCTTGTGTCTACTGTGTGTCCTGACTGATCAGGAGGCCACGCTGAGGGACTGGTCACACCACCCAGATTTGTGGACGCTTATGTTTGCACAATTATGAAACAATGAGTCATTTCTTAGGCTCCTCCTTGTTAAGCCAAGAGTAACTATCATCATTCACTCACAGCTGTACTACTGTCATTTACCTTACTTATTCTTAAATCCAAGGTTAAATTATAAAAAGACATTGAGTAGCTACTACATACAAATAGTCATTAACTCAAACTGCAGATTATTATAAATTATTTTACTACATAAATAATAAAATAATAATATACAAACTATCTTCCTCCATTCATCAGTAATTCCTAAATACTTACTACATAACCACCCAGGAGCTTATGTGTGCTTTAAATCAAGTGTAGACAGTGGAATAGGGTTAGGACCAACACCATTCCACAGAGATTTAGAAGGATATATTTAATGGCAATAAGAAAAAAGTCTACCCTCTTAGATACAGTCACTACTTCCAGTCAGTCTCATTATGGTCTCACCATGCTGGCACCTAGGCGCAGGAAGTTCTGAGGCCAGGGCCTCAGCTGGCTCTGCCAATGACTTCCCACGTGATCTGGGTGAATTATCCAACTACTCTATGCTCAGATCTCTAATTGGCCAACACTACAAACCAACACTGTGTAGTGGAAAACCACACAAACTCCCTGTCAGGAAACCTGCCATCTGGTCCCACCTTAGCCACTTCTTCCCTGAATGGTACAGCCCGGAAAGCATCTCTTCTTACGGCTTTTTCCCAATCTCTAAGAGGGTGAAGCCATACCAGAATAGTATGTCACCATGAAGTTCTATAAAACACCAGAGTATGTAATCTGCTCAACCTAGCCAGTACAAATCTTGGTAAGAAAAAACTGCACAGAAGAATACTGGGAAGAAAACATGCTTTTCTGAGACAACAGCTTTAAAAGTTTCAGCCAACAACCTTCACAACTTGAATTCACTGTAACACTGTTGAAAACATATCTACTTTCGGCCAGGATCAAATTTAGTTCAACATATTCCATAAATCACTGTCTGCCACACTCAGAGAGATGCCTTTATTTTATTTGTAATTCATAAGGGCCAGCAAGATAGCTCCGTGGACTAAGCACCTGCTTAGGCAAAAGCAGGGACCGAGGTTCAATTCCAGCACCACATGCCATGCTAGCCGTGCCCCTGGGCATGCTGAGCCAGCCGCTGAGACCTGGCACGGTGGCACAATCCCAGCGCTGGGGAGGCTGAAAACAGGAGGATTACCAAGAGTCCAAACTGTGTATGAGACCCTGTACCAAATACATTTTTTAAAAATGTAATTAACAAACAATTGTAAGCTTTGTGAAATGTCCCTGAGTTACAGGATTTTGAGCTTTGAGAAGTCAAGCCCTTATTTGTCTTGCATATATATCCTTTGATAAGATTACGGATATAAGCAGGAAGCTATGGTTAGTATGTTTGCCTCCACCACTCCTCCTGCCAGCTCACTATCATCAGCGGTGGTATTATTTCCTTTATTTTTATTGAGATATTCATCAATCAGAATCAGCTTTTTTACAATGTAAGATTCAGTGCTTTATACTTACAGAATTGTGCAATGAACATGACCATCTAATTCCAGAACATTTTCATCACCCCATTAAAGGAATCCCATATCTTAGTGAATTGTCTATGTCTATGAATTTGGCCATTCTGGACATTTCACCTAAATGCAATCACACACTACACGGCCATCTATGTGTGACTTCTTCTACTTAGCATAGTGGCTTGAGGCTTATCCACACAGCAGTGTATATCTGTGCTTTGTTCCTCTTATAACTGAAGAACATCCCATTCTCCTCTTTTTCCTTTTGTCTATGATGAATAATACTTTTTGAGTACTATCAGCATCTGTACACAATTTCTGCAAGGATAAGTTTTCAGTTCTATTGGCTATGGCCAAGAGTAGAACTGTGTGGTTATAGGATATTTTACGTTTAACTCTTTTGAGCAACTACTACTTCTCCCAGATGACTGGGGCACTACTTTACAGTCCCATCAGCAGGGCAGGAGGGTTCTAATTTCCCTACACTCTCACCACCACTGTTATCACCTCTGATCCCATCCATCCTGGTGTGTGCAAAGTGTTACCTTGTTATGTATGGATATGACCTGCTTCTCCTTATTGACTTACGATGTGAAGTATTTTATTATGTGCTTAATGGTAATTCCTGTATCTTCTTTGGAGAAAGGTCTATTCAATTTTGTTTTTTTTAGTACAGGGTCTACAGGGTCTCACTACACAGATCAGACTCATAGTGATCCTCCTGTTTTCAGCCTCCTAAACACTGGGATTACAGGCCCTGCGTCCAATCTCAGTCACCGCTGTCTCACCATTTCAGCATGCCCTGGGGTGGGTCTGGCACAGCAAGCTGGGGATCAAACACTGGTCGTTTTAGTCCACTGAGTTATCTCGCTGGCCCCCTTTGCAAATTTTTAACTTTTTTTATTTTTAGCATTAAGTTACAAGAGTTCTTTGTACATTACAGATACATCCTTACAGGTTTGATTATCCTTAATCTGGAAATCCAAAACCTGAAGTGCTCCAAGCTCTAAAACTCTTTTCCTGCTGGCGCGCTGCCACATGTGCAAACCCCACCTCTCATCTCAGGCATCAAGCTCCAGTCACAACACAGGCAGCTCCATGCATGCTCTGTAACAGTGCCCTCAGGCTACGTGTGCAAGCATATAGGAAACAAATGGGTTTCACATTTAGATTTGGGGGTTCCATCTCCAAAATATTTCACTTATATGTATGCAAATATTGGGAGATCCCCCTCAAAATTCAAAATCTGAAATATGTCTGGTCCTAAACACTTCAGATATAGGACACCCATCCTGCATGCTTCACAAATATTTTCTCTTATTCTGAGAGTTATCTTTCACTAGTTTGGACATGGTGTCAGTGAGTATGTTCCCAAAGGTGGTGTGCTGGCTGCTGGTCCTCAGTGTGGCTGTCTGAGGGAGTAGGATCTTGAGCAGGGGGAGCCCAGAGAAGAGCAACTGCCCCGATGTTCATCACTGGGTTAATGGCATCTCAAGAGTGATCAGAGCTTATGAGATAGTCAGTTCAAAAAAGCTAGGCTTTCTCTCTTGCATGCCATATGTCTGTCTGTCTCTCTTTGACATACACACATTATATCATTATATATATACATTATACACATATACACATATATAATACACATTATACCTGCCACTATATCATCCACCATGGTGGGAAGTAGTCAGAGGGCCCTGATTAGAGGAGGATCAAAAAGGGCTAAGTTTTATCTTCAGCCTCCAAAATAGTGAACTAAATAAACTTCTTTTCTGTATAAAGTATGCAGCTTCAGGTATTTTGTTGTAACACAAGTGATATACTGTTCTTTAAAATACCAAAGTTTTTAATTTGAATGAACTCTCATCTATCTGTTCTTTTTGTTGCTTGTGTACTATTTAGTTTTAAGGAAGAGATTTTTTTTTTTCTTTTGCAGAACCAGGGATTGAACTCAGGCCCTTGTGCTTGCCAGGCAAGTGCAGGAAGAGATATTTTAAAGGCAAAAAGTCAAGACAATACGGCCAGGTATTTTCCAGACTTGTACTAAGCCATGCCAGTTCAAAGAAATTAGGTTGGCCTCAACCACAAACTCCCACTTAGGTAAGGCACCCACTATATTTTGGGGAAGGCCAGGAAGGAAGTTACCCAAAGTTTTTAATTAACTAGATTTCAGATTAATTATTTGGCATTTGAACACCAAATGTTTAAGGAACTACAAAGAAACTCTAGTAAGATTTGTATACTTTTAGTGTTATATGCCATAGCATCTATACTTTTAGTCCACTCTACAGTTAGAATTTTTTTAAACATTTAAGATGGAATTTTAAACTAGTATTTTCCATGGGCCGACAAGATAGCTCAGCAGTCTAAAGCGCCTGTTTAGGCAACCACAGGGACTGTGGTTTGATCCCCAGCACCACATGCTGCACCAGCTCCACCCACAGGGCAGGCTGAGCTGGCCATAACATAAAGTTTAAAAAAAAAACTAATATTTTCCTCAACTATATGAAGATAAAAGACTGGCATGACACAGCATTAGCTTCCCGTAACTCAGTGAACACTAAATAACTGCGGTGGATTGACAACTGGTGGTCAACATGTCACACTCAGCTGAACTGAACTAGCCTAGTGCTGGGTGTGAGAGGCCCATCTGAGGACTGTTGCCAGCAGCTGAGGCGCAGAACTGGAGAAGGTGGGAGGCTTTTGGGAGCTGGCCGACACTGGTGGTAAGCTGTTGGTTCTCTTGGGCTATTCTGGAGGGCCTTGCCATGCTGGCTTTCCTGATGAACTTGGCTGTTCTTGTTGTAGGTAGGGGAAGCTCAGGACCGTGCTATCACCAAGAATGGCTGTGGTTCATTTTAGGGAAGCTCTGGTACTTCACTTTGAGCATCACTTTCTGGCTCCAGAGGGGAAGGTGGTACACTGTTCAGTCTCCTGGAGAAGCTCATCATGTTGGTTTTCCTGATGGTGGTAACTTGGCTGTTCTCAGGAAGAGAACCTTGGGAGGTTCTTGAGACCTCACTGTTGGCTGAGGAGGGCAGTGGCACTTTTGGGGGGAACTCTGGTTCTTCACATTTCCCTTTTTTTTTTTTTGAAAATTGAACTCAGCCCTTTGCACTTCTAAGCAGGCACTTGTGCCACTGAGCTATCCAACTGGGCCTGGGAGCTCTGCTTCTTTCTTTGAGCATCACTTCCTGGCTCCAGTACAGACCTCGCAGCCTGCTAGCACAGCTCTTCCACCCTGTTGGTACAGACTTTCTAGTTTCTACCAGGCCATTATGAGGCCCTGTCCTGAGCTCGTGGCCTTCAGCTGGATTCATGGGAGCACTGTTATGGCTCTAGGTCTTCACCTGCACTCATGCAGGACACTGCAACGGAATACAGGCCCTAAGCTGCATTCTTCGGTCATTGGTGTGTGGACAGATTTCCTGCACTCTTTTGGGTGACTATTATCAAATTAATTAACTAATTAATTATTTGGTACAGGGTCTCATGACATAGATCAGACTTGTAGTGATCCTGTTTTCAGCCTCCCCAGCACTGGGATTACAGGCATGCATCATCACACCAGGACTAGGTGGCTGGCTCAGCAGAACTGGGGCAGTGCCAACGTGGCATGTGCTGCCAGGGATTGAACCCTGGTCCCTTTGCTTGCCTCAGCAGGTGCTTAGTCTGCTGAGCTATCTCTCCAGCCCTAAAATAATCCTATAATTAAGCGTCCTGTATTGTTTTGTTTCATCTCATAATCAGTATTATATAATCACCCAAAGAAAATTACTGTGATTATATTGATTTTTCTATCCAAATTAAATTATTAGTGTCCTGAAAAAAATTATCCAATATCTCTATTTTTTTTAAACCACAAAAATCAACTTTTGATTAAAAAATCTTCTTGGCTTTCAGGCTGAGTGGTGATGACTGCACAGCAAACGTGTATGTCCTGGAGTACACATATAAAAAAGGTTGAAACGGTAAATTTTTGTTTAACCACAATTTTAAAAAGAGAAAAAAGGAGGAGACAAGCAAACCAATCTGAGTACCTGCTGGCAGGTAACCTTGGGACACTCAGAAAAACCTGTTGAGGGAGGCACAGTTCACTAGGCACTCAACAAACACCAGAAAAACCAGCACACAGGTCACCCTGGAAGGACAGTGTGGCTCACCACACAGAGCTGTCTGTAAGCCTACGGGGCTACACAAGGATTTCCTTCCTACTTCCCCTGACTGGGTAGCCTCCAGATGCAATCAAATTTCAGTATTACAACAGGGTTCTTCCTAGACAGCCCCCCCGCCCCACTTTTCATACCACATAGGCCAGGGTCCTCTTAGATATGGATTTAAGATAATGCAAATATTTCGTTGGGTGTTGGTGATGCCATGTGGGAGTTCAAACCCAGGGCATTTCCTGTATTATTTTGTTTTATGCTAGCAACCAAGCAGTGTTGCACTACTACAGAGATAAAACAAAACAAAGGCAAAGCAGCATGAAAAACTCAGCATACTTTTTTGCAGTTTTAAAAGAATATTGTTTTAGTGTCTGTTATGGTTAGGATCTAAAATATGCCCCACATCATGTGTTCAGGGTGGGCTTTTGGAAGGTGACTGCAGTATGGAGATGCTGTAGTCATCTGTAGATTGATTAACCCACTGATGAGTTCATAGTGAACGTGCCGTCAAGGGAGGGTCGGGGGTGTGGCCTGTAAGGGGCCATTCTTGTCCCTGGCTCTTCCTCTCTCTCCCATCCCTGGTTACCACAGGCTGAGCAGCTCTCCTCCCCGCCAGGCCCTTCTGCCATGGAGTTGGCCAACCATGGACTGAACTCTCTGAAACTATGAGGCCAAAGAAACAACTCTTTCCTTTAAGTTGTACTGGGTACTGTGTCGCAGCAATGAAAAGATTACTAATACCTTGTCTAAAGTAGAAAGCTTAAGCAGAATATCTTAAGAAAATACCTTTATCTATACTTCAAAGTAATAAAAGTGGGTTCAGTGCAGCTTGTAAATTTACAGATCTCTAGGACCCCCAAGGATTCCAAAATCTAGAGGGGCTCGGTATTTCCTTACAGTGTATGCATACCCCACACGCTGACCCAATTACTTATGAAGCCTAAAATAACGGGAAGAGTTCTTATACTCTAGTGACTAAAGAATAATAAAAAGAAAAAGAATGAAAAGGACCAAGTCGTAATGTGAGTAGGTTTTGGAAATGGGGGAATGACATCATAGGTTAAAATTTCTTTATTCCTCCTAGATCTAGCAGGCATTGTTTTATTATGGCAATTAAATAAAATCTATTGTCTTTTCAATTCAATACAACAGACATGCCAGATTCCCTTTTCCAGGATGGAGGAGGAAGTGACCTACAACCTCCAGGGGCAGCTTCTCCAATTACAAGACAGCTGCCAAGAGAGCCGGAGGGTGCTGACCTCACCTAACTCTTAGTGTCTACCAAAAGTCGGGGTGAAACAATCTGCTTGACCTTAATCTCAGAGACTATGGCATAGGCTCACTGTAGAATAGGATTTTTCTCATTCCTTATCAGAGTGCTCTCTTCACTCTGCAAACTTGTTGCGATAGCTAAGGAATTGCAAGAGAGAGACACTACAAGGGCAGCAGTCGCTCAGGATGGTGTCATGACTGCACTGCACTTCCTACAGGGAAGAGCTCAAATCCTCCCCACCTACCATTCAGGCCTCTAAGCCAGCTGCACCTGCCAGGTGAGATTCCCTGGATGACCCAGATGTACTACCTGTTATTCCTCTTGTCATGCATCCTTCCCTTTCACTACCCCATCTTGACCACCCCACGAAGAACACTGTCAGGACCCACTCGGTCCTGAAGCACTCTCTGTGGGTTAATCTCGGCTTCAGCTCAGCTGGGATCAGAGACTCCCGGAGAAGTGACTAAGGGCACAAACCCATGGTTAAACCTGCAGGTGAGTGAGAGAGAGGAGGCAGGGCCCCGTTGGATGAAGTGAAGCATGGGTGGGTGACTTTGGGGTCTGCCTACATCTGTCCCTAGCCCCTGGCTTTACGACTTTCCTCTGACTGCTTCCTGGTTGCCATAGCCTGAGTGGCTTGCTTCACCATGCCCTTCCATGTCTGTGCCTTGCAAGCAGATGACCCTGGATTGAGGTCTCTGAAACCATGAGTCAAGTCAACCTCTCCTCCTTTAAGCTGTGGTGTCAGGTATGTAGCCCCAGCCACAAGAAAGCTGACCAGTGCACTATAAGGCCAAACACAAGAGCCACATCTCTGACTCTGTGCACCTACTGCCTGCAGCTCTTGCCCCGCAGAGTTACCTGACATCTGAAAAGTGGACACTTGAATTGCACAGCTGGACTCTGTCCTGTCTCTTAACGACAGGACATACATCTTACAGGTAGTTTGTAAAGACAAAGACAAAGACAGAGCTAGGCATATGACAGGTTACCTCTACTGAATTACCTATTAAACACATGCCTAAAATCCCATGAAATGCTACTTATGGCTCCTGCTTCAACTGAGGACTTGAGAGCTAAGACAAATTTACAGATTAAATATAATCCTAATGGGTTCACATATATCCAGATAACTTAAAACTTGGGGAAAATTAGAGACTCAGGTGACTCACCATTCTTCATCACTACATTGGACCAGACATTGGCATTCAAGGCTTGTACAATTCGCTTTACTCCTGTAGACTCAGGGAAGTCATCTAATCAAGGAAAAAATACAAATATATGTATATACTAATATGCACACTTATACACAACTACAATACACATATAGCTACAACCACATATGCACACACACGCTTGTCTAAAGCCTTATTTTCTAATCACTGTGGCTTAATTGTCTTGCTTATTAGTTGTTACCTCACACTGTAACTTGTATAATAATAATAATAAACGGCAAATACAGAGCTCAGAGGTCCTGAGAGAAATATTCTACAAACTGAAATGATCACATAAACATGCAACATAAAAGGGACATATAATAAAGTCACTCCCAGTGCCTCCCATTGGAATCCACTCCTATTCTCCTGAAAAATTTAAGTTTCCATTACTTACACAATCCTGGCCTAGAACTGAAGATACTAATCTTGGCTATTTATAGAGTGAATTTCCTAAAGGCAGCCCCGAACTTTTAGTACGTGATAACACATGGTACATGTTCTATCTTCCCCTAGACACTACTGAATAATTATTATCTGTTTTAAAG
The DNA here is from genome assembly GCA_004027915.1 of Capromys pilorides. NCBI lineage: Eukaryota > Metazoa > Chordata > Mammalia > Rodentia > Capromyidae > Capromys > Capromys pilorides. The sequence continues at coordinate 12,107 of PVKN010011646.1, forward strand.
ATGGAGAAGAATTCTTTAATCAGAGAAAGAATTTAAGAGTGAATGACTGGTTGTACTCAAAATAAAAGGGCCATGATCCCAGGTAGCATAGCAGTAACACAATGACAGTCTTAGCTAGCAGTCAGCTACCGCTATATACGAAAGAAACAGTTTCTTTGGATACTGAGGACTATGGCAAGGAATCATTCGTATGTGGACAGAAGGAAGAGTGTGCAAACACAGTCCATACAGAACTTGCCACTGGGGCCCGGGCCCTAGGACGTTTCTTAACACAAAAGTCAGAGAATCCAAAGCAGAAGCTTGAACCCAGGCCTATGACTTAGCTTATCTGACCAAGCACAAATCATTTTCATTGCCCCCAAAGAAAAGCAGAGCTGGCACAACACTGGGCACACATTTCCTAGAGGAAAAATGCTCTGGGACTGGTGCTGCTCTAGTGTAACCTTAACCCCAGGCCAGGACACCCGAGACCAGAGGGTTGGCAGCATGTCTTAGTCAATCCATCATGACCACTGCCTAACGGGTGCCTAAAGGCAGCAGGCACAAGGCAACTGATTCATGGGCCACTGATGTCTGGATAAAGATGCAGCAGCATGTTTTTCTTCACTACTAACTCGATTCTTGAAGGAATGATTCATATTTTAAGTGTTGCGGTGGACTGACAACTGGTGGTCAACTTGTAACACCCAGTTGAACTGAAACGGTGTGGTGCTGAGTGTGGGAGGCCCACCTGAGGACTGCTGCCAGCAGTGCAAAGGGAAACTAGAGAGGAAGACGTGTTGGTCCTCCTCGAGGAGCTTGTCACGCTGGCTGCTCTCCTACTGTGAACCTGGTTGTTCTTACCCTCAGAGGAGCTCAGGACCTTGCTGTTGCTGAGGATAGCTGTGTTACCTTTTGGGGGAGCTCTGGTCCTTACTCTGAGTGTTGCTTCCTGGCTCCAGGAGGAAGACAATGCCCTGTTCGGTGTCCTGGGGAAGCATGTGGTGCTTGTTTTCTGTCTATGAACTCAGCTGTTCTCATCATCACAAGTGCTTGGGTCCTTGCTGTCACTGAGGATGGCTGCAGCTCTCTTCAGAGGAGCTTGGTTCCTTGAACGTCACCTTCGGGCTCCAGTGCAGATCCCTCAACCTGCTGCCATAGATCCTTCATCCCGCTTGCATAGACTTTCTAGTTCACCACTGTCCTTTGGGCCTTCCTAGTGCGGTCCATGAAAGACACTGGCATGGGACACTGTCATGGGCTCTGGGACTTCAGCGGGATGGGTGGAGGCATTGTTACGGCCTATAGATCTGCAGGTGGACTCACGCTGCATACTGCTGTGGGCGCTAGACCCTCAGCTTGATTCTCTGGGTCTTTAATGTGTGGACAGATTTCCTGCACTCTTTTGTACTTAACTCTGGGTGACTACTACAAAATAATCCTATAAATTATGTGTCCTGTATTATTTCCCTTGCACACCCTGACTACAATAGGTGTTACACGCAGGAAACAAAAAATTGGTTCTGAAATGAAGAGTTAGAACCAATAAGATAAAATTTAATCCAAACAAGTACAAATCTTTTGTGGGTATTTGAATACAAATGTAAATAAAGGATGAGGCAACATGACTTGGAAATAATTCATATTTAAAAATTCTAGAAAAGATTTGTTATCATGCCTAAAGATGACATGTTTAAAATTTATTTGAAAATTAACTGAATTAATATAAGAACACTGTTTACACTTAGGTTAAGAAGACAACTAGTGACATAAAAGGATCAGAAATTCTCAGTGGTAGGGCTGGCCAGATAGCTGAGCAGATTAAAGAGCCTGCTTAGGCAGACACAGGAGCCAGGGGTTCGATCCCTGGCCTGCTGTGCCAGCCCTATCCCCAGGGAGTGCTGAGACAGTGACTAAGACTGGACATGGTGGCACACACCTGTAATCCCAGCACTTGGGAGGCTGAAGAACAGGGGGTCACCATGAGTCCAATCTGTGTAGTGAGACTCTATAGACTCTGTACTAAATACATTTAAAAAAAAAAATTCTCAATGGCAACAATCTAATACTGACTCCCAAGGACAACAGGAAGCAAATTCTAGTGCCAGAGATAAATAATAACACACAATCCTCGTATACATAAAGTCAGCCACAAGTTTTAAGAGAGCTTTAAAAAATGCGTAAAAGGGAAAACTATTTGTTCATCTTCAATATTCTTAAAAATGAATGAAATTTATTTACATGAATGAAAGTCTGAGGTATTTCATTTTTGTTTTCTCTGGCTGGATTTTATTATCAATGGAAACAATATTTTGGAAAAAGTCTAAGCCAGAATACAGGAAGATAATTTTTTTTTAAAAACGTTGGGCATAATGACTGATCATGTCTGATGTACACACTTGAACTCATGTTGGTTGTCCTTGCCTGGAGTGTGGTCCAGAACTGGCATCTTATCGAAGCCACCTCCCCAGTGGTCCTCTTAACTACAGATCTGGTACTTTTTCCACTTTCTCCCAGAGCAGCAGGCCTATGGTTCACAGTATACCCCAACCATCCTTGGCATTTCTAAACTGAAATACATGGTTCCTCAGTATCTGTGAACTGGCTCCAGGAGACACAGCAAGTACCAAACTACATGTTTTAGCTAGAATGGGCAGTGGGGCACAAGGGAACAGACGCTACAAATTCTAGCTGGAACGTCAAGTAATAAATCAACAATGAATACTGGGATAAAATTTTCACAGTAAAATGTGTTGAGTACGAAATTTGATGCATTTCAAATCAGTCCAGGACTGTTTTACTCTTCTCTCGTTTCTGGGACAAATACCTGACACCCAAAATGAAGGAAGGTTTATTTAGCACACAGTTACTGGAGGGTTCAGTCTATACTCGGCTGGCTCAAGGCAGAGAGGCACATGGCAGAGAGCAGCAGCTCATGGTAGTGGAACAGCAACAATATAGCAACAGAGGCAACGGAACAACCAGGGGAGCAGAGAGCAACAACAAGAGTCTGTCCCTCTGCCTCTCTTTATATTACATTCAGGCTCTCTGCCTCAGCCTATCCACCTTAGGCCACATCCATAATCCCATCAGTACTAAAACATATAATCCTATCAGTACTAAAACACATAATCCCAGTGGATCATGAGTCAAGTCTCAAACTCTAGAAGTCCCCGCCCCCTGATTGCATGAGACTTTGGGGGGACAACTAGACATAAACCATAACATTCCGCCCCTCGATCCCCAAAGTCTCATGCACATCCCTTTGTGCAAAAGACATTTTAGTCCATCTGGAAAAGTTGCCAAAGTCCCAACAGTTTCAGCACTGCTGAAAAGTCCAAGTCCCAAGCCTCCTCCAACATTGAAGGCAAACTCAACTGTGAGCCCCTGTACAAAACAAAGTTAAACATATCCAACATTCAAAGGTACAAGATAAACATTACCAATCCAAAAGTTGCAAAAAACAGGGTAATACAAAACACTGGGACGAACACAAGTCCAAAACTCAGCAGGGCAAACACTAAATCCCATAGTTCCAACTGGAACACCTGAAGCAGTCTGCACTGAGTTGTGACCTCCAAAGGCCTTACACAGCTCCGCCTCTGCGGTACTCTTGGTGGTAGTTTCCATGGCTTCTCTTTTAGGCCGGCTTTGTTCTTTCTTTGCATGATCCATGTTCCTGGCTTTCCCAAATTTCTGGTGTTTCCACTGAATAGGCTTCTCTCTGCTTCACACACTGCCCTCTCAAGGACACACTGCCTGGCCTCCAAGGCCTTCTTCTGAAATCAAGGTGGAAGCCTTCTTAACCTCAGAACTTCTGTGTTCTGGATGTGCCTAAAATGAATGCCACGTGGATGATGCCAAGGGTTGCTGCCAGCTGGAGCAGTAGCCAGGCTTCCTTCTCTCTTGGCTGCAGGGATTGAGGGCCTAGATTGCTGAGCACTCTGACCCTGATTCCAAGAAGCAAATTCTCCATGCCAGCACCATTTTGGAACCTGGTTTGGCCACTGCTGCCATTTTGGTACTTGGGTCTCTGTGGCTTTTTTTCTCAAGGCAAAGCCTCTCTCCTTTACAATTCTGGGGCTGCAAAGGGTGAAGAGCTACTGACTCTTGTGATGCCCTCAGGCCATCCTTTTGATTCTCTGGTTCCTTCCCAGCAGTGGAAATCCTTTCAGCTCCATCTTTGCAGTCTAAAGCTTTCCTGGTGTTTCCTTTCTGGCCAAACTCAGATTTTAAATCATCCTGCTTGACTCTTTGCTCTTGATTCTCGACATAAATCTGGCTAAAAGCTGCCAATAACAACCATGCCACTGCCCCCAGTAGTTTGCTGTTTTGAAATATCTCTTGAAAGATTAATCAGTCTGCCATGCTTAATCTCAGTCTTAGGCAAAGTCTCTGAGCATGAGCAAAATTCAAACAGACTTTCAGCCAATCCACAGCACAAATCATCTGGAGTCCAACAACCAATGCTGTCCTTCTCAGCAGAAACCTCCTCAACCTGGTCTTTACAGGCAGGCCTTCTGTCAGTCTTCTGGTCTGAGTTCTGACCAGAATCTCCCCTATAGCGCAACAGAAGCTTTTCCAGCTCTTTACAAGTAGAGGACCTCTCTAAACTTTTCCAATCTCTGCTCTTAAGCCATTCTTTATACCCAGGCTTCAAGCCAGTCTTCTGGTTTGAGTTCTGACCAGAATCTCCCAGCTGAAGCTTTTCCAGTGCTTCGCTTGTAGGGACATCTCTGAACCTTTCCTATCTCTTCCCATAAGCCATCTCCAAAAACTCACAATCCACGTGGTCAGGTTAGTCACAGCAATGATCCCACTCCTGCAGTACCAAATTCTGTCTTAGTTACTCTTCTCTCGTTGCTGGGACAAATACCTGACACCCAAAATGAAGGAAGGAAAGGTTTATTTAGCTCACAGTTACTGGAGGGTTCAGTCTATACTTGGCTGGCCCAAGGCAAAGAGACACATGGCAGAGAGCAGCAGTTCATGGCAGTGGAACAGCAACAATATAGCAACAAAGGCAACGGAACAACCAGGGGAGCAGAGAGCAACAACAAGAGTCTGTCCCTCTGCCTCTCTTTATATTACATTCAGGCTCTCTGCCTCAGCCTATCCACCTTAGGCCACACCCATAATCCCATCAGTACTAAAACACATAATCCTATCAGTACTAAAACACATAATCCCAGTGGATCATGAGTCAAGTCTCAAACTCTAGAAGTCCCCGCCCCCTGATTGCATGAGACTTTGGGGGGACAACTAGACATACACCACAACAAGGACTAAGGTATAACTGTAATTTCTCCTGCGCTGTCCATCTTTTCCAGGCAGATCCCACATGGGAAAAGAATTAGGGAATCGGAAGTAAAATTTTAATTGAAAAGCAAGTGAAAGAAAGAAACGGGAGATCTAAACAGCATCAAAAAACAGGTATAAGCAGCTACGCAGGGACAGAAGGATGTTTTGGGTATGTCAGTTGCAAGTACCCTGAACATAGACAAATAGGCCTGAGATGGCCCCTGAAGCTTCTACAACTTACTATAAATTCAAAGGGCAGAACTTCTGCTTGTGAACGTAAGTCTAGCCTTCCTTATTTGGCAATAGGGAAAGGATAAGGAATTAGACACATACTCTGTCACCATTTTTAGATTGAAATATTTTACTGTGACCCATTGAAAAAGCATTTTTCCACTCCTAAAATGGGTGGTAAAGCCAGATAAATGGAGTCATTACATTACTGACAAGCTGTATCAGTGGATTTTGCTCAAATCCTTTCAAATAGTTGGAAACAATAATGTTTCTTGAATTTCACTTTGTTCTTCTTTCCTGAACTCCAAGTCTCTCAGCTCAACACAGAGGCCACATTCCCTACTCAGCCACCCACACTCACCATCCTCCTCCGGCAACTCCTCTGGACTGAGCTCCACCAGCTCAAAGCCATGTTTGATGCACCATTCTTGAGCTCTCTGTCGGCTTACACCTAAAATAATACGCAAAACAATCCTTATAAGTAGAAATCAAACAGGAATACCCTGTGATACTATCCACAAATCTCAATTTTCCCTTAATGGCAATGTCACTCTAAAGGTATTTAGAATAAAGTAACATAAAGAAAATGACTTTTTAGCCCCAAAGTATACAGTCTTCAAAATAGGGGTAGGATTCCCAAAGTAGCTGAGGAGATAGCTCAGCAGTGTAAACACCTGCCTGGTAGCACCAGGTCCTGAGTTTGATCTCTGGTACTGAGGATAAATCCATGATTCCCAAAGTAGCTGAGAATATTTGTTAAGTGACAAGGACACATTCTGTTTTAAGAAAACACATGCACTCTGTCTCTGTTATGGTTTATGTCTAGTTGTCCCTCCAAAGCCTCATGCAATCATGGGGTGAGGAGTTCTAGAGTTTGAGACTTGACTCATGATTCACTGGGATTATGTGCTTTAGTACTGATGGGACTATGGGTCTGAGTACTTCTGGGACTATGGGTGTGACCTAAGGCAGATAGGCTGAATGTAATATAAAGAAAGACAGACAGACTCTAGCTGTTGCTCTCTGCTCCCCTGGTTGTTCTGTTGCCTCTGTCACCATATTGTTGCTGTTCCACTGCCATGAACTGCTGCTCTCTACCATGTGCCTCTCTGCCTCAGAGCCAGCTGAGTATGGACTGAACCCTTCAGTAACTGTGAGCTAAATAAACCTTCCTTCATTTTGAGTGTCAGGTATTTGTCCCAGCAACGAGTAATAAATAACTAAGACAGTCTCCTACACATAGCCAACACACGCTGTGTCTTACCTTCCCCAGTCTTACCTTCTTCACATACTCTGTCACAGGCCAGGATCATCACTTCAGGGACCCACGCTTCTGCCAGGGGAAGCCATGAAGAGACACTATCGAGACCTGATTTCTACAGAGAGCAAGGACAAACAGAAAAAAAGATGCTAAGAAAACTCACAGAAAATTCAGAAAAAAGAGTGCATATGATCATCTCTTACTCAAGGCTCCATGGAAAACTAAGTCTTACTTGTGAGCTGTCAAAGTAAATGACAAATGCCTGGACAGAGTCTGCAATTTCTGGGGTGACGAGGAATTTGTTTGGCACTACACACAGATTGATATCTGCTGAGTAGTATTTATTATCAATGGTCCAGGGGTAGAATCGCACAGCATCATTGGAAGTCGCTTCCACAAGAAGATCCTCTCTTCCAAGGATATCTAAATAAATGACATGACATTATCAGGGAAAGTATAAAACTGGTACTGATTTTCTCAATAAAATACCAGACTAATCTGGTACTGTGGCCGCTTTCCTGTATGCAAGGATTCCCAAGGACCCTGCATTTATTAGGGTACTTTCTTCCCTGATTATGTGATTATAAGCAATGACACAATTTAAGTTCCTGGCTTTTTTACCCCTTAAAAACACAAAAGTTGTGTCTACATTAGATAGTAATAGAGAAAACTGGTCATGTGATTATTCAAAAAAGACTGACAAGAAGCAAAAAACAGTAGGTGCCTCCTCATTCTTTTGGTCAAGTACTTCATAGGAGGTGGGAGATCATAGGAATCTTCAAGAATTTCTAATTATTTTGTACTTATTTCATTCTAAAACAAAAGCAAGATTAAGACAAAGTACAGGAATAGGTAAAATAGGATTAATAAAACAGAACAGTTACATACATTACTCAAGCTAACTGTTTAGACATTAATTCAATTAATGAAACTGAAGAATAGATACTGATAAATGACCGCAATTCCATTTAGGCAGAGTTGTCCAGTCTTTGAAAGCCAACCTGAATTCCTGCTGGACTGAGACACCACTGGCAAATCAAGGTTAAATGTACAAAAGCCAAGCAAATTAAATGTTTTACACTACAGTTAAAGCCTTTAGAAACCCATATGTACTACGGGGCTAACAGGGAGCCTTCACAGTAGTAGACAAGTGAACGGACGTGGCCACTGGGCCACTAAAGCAATCTATTCCCTCAGTCATGCAAGGGCTAGAACCTAAAGAAACATGAGAAACTGCTCTAGCAGGGCTTCCACCTCTCGCACCCACACTTACAATGTCCATTTTATGCAGACATGGAAAATAAGCTTAGAGAAGAAAATGACATGCCATTAATGCAGTTATCAGAAGAATACAGAAAAGGGACCAAAACTACTTTTTCAGGGCATTTAAGACAAATGTGCAAAATATGCCCCAAATTCCTAATTCACAGTACACTGAAAAGTAGGAGTTGAATGTTAAATTCCAAGACTAAGATTATGCTGTACATTTGGAAAGCTGCCATCATTTCTGCTTGCCAGGGAAATTATTTAGTCCAGAAAACTGCTAAGAATAATGTAGGCATAATATACAAAGTCTGGGGCTGGGGAGATAGCTCAGTGGCATAAATGCCTGCTTGAGCCTGACCTTGATCCCTGGTGCCAAAAATCGGATACACAAAAAAAATAAAACAAAAAATCTAAATGTGTTTTCCTTTCTGAAAAATAAAAAAATTGAAATGCCCCATTTTAACAAAAAATACACTTAAAATAAATGTGAAATTTTACATTTAATATAAGGCCATGCCATGAAATGACTGTTTTTGAAATTTTTACCAAAACAAGAATTGTTACTCTTAAATGAACAGGTCTGCATCCACATATGAAATTCTGATCTCTTATCCTCACTCTTGGTAAGTTCTTCCTGCCTAATCTCTACACAAAGTCATAATCTTTCTTTTAATGTCAACTGATTCCATAGTAACCAGCAACCATGATCCTCATGGAGCATTACAACAAATTCATGCAGGAACTCAGCAGAAAAAAATAAAGGAATTATTAAAATCAAAGGTTCTGTTTCTATGGAAATGTGCCACACACAAAAATCCCCACTCCTAGATCAAAGTCCACCTTATACTGTGAGCAACCGTCTAAACCAACACATGGCCACCTCCACAGAGCTCAGCACCACGGGGTCACCACACATTCCACAGGTGCTGTCCACAGCAGACAGGGAGAAGGCAAACTACACTAAGCAGAGTAGCAAACACGAGTCCACTTTTCCCATATGGTGCGAAGTACCACCATATGAAAATAGTCTTCACGGATGAGAATTTTTTTAAAACATAAATTTGCTGCTTTGTAAAGGAGGGTAAACACAAAGAACATCATATTCACTTATTATTACAAGATAAAATACAAAAGACTAATATTCATAGGCCTAGGTAGCAACATACTAATATTCCTACTATTACAATGATCAGTTATTGATATTTCCTAAATGGGCTGTACTGCTAAAAATTCAAATTATATCTGGGTCATCCTTTTTTCAAATTAGTGTCAATTAATGTGAAAAATAAAATGAATTAAC
>PVKN010011647.1:0-21465 GCA_004027915.1 Capromys pilorides
GAGAGGGAGGGGAGGGAGAGAGTATACAATGTAGGAAAGAGGAGACAAGTAATGAGCTGACTTGGGTGGGTCTACAAAGGCTTCCTAGAGATGTTTACTTTGGGTGGAGCATTGCCTGGAAATTTGTGGGCAGGATGGGTATTCCAGGAAATTACAAAGGGCTGGGGAGAAAGCTCAGCAACATAAGCACCTGCCTGGCAAGTGCAAGGTCCCGAGTTTGATCCCACCCACCCCCTCAAAAAAAAAAAGGAAATCACAAAGGCGACAAGACAGGAGAAAAGGAAATCCTTGGAAACAGTACCTACAGTTGGGCTAGTAATACTGGGAGGTGATAATGTCCTAGTAAACGCCATCAATCCTAGAGGCCTTGTGAGCCATTGTGACAGCCAGCGAAGGACTGGATTGAAGCAGTCTGACCCAGAAGTCTTGAAAATACAACTTACTGTGAAGAGCACTAAGAATCCATTCTCTCCAGGAGAGTTCTAGGTGGGAGAAGTCTTGAGGGTAGCTGTTCAAATCTCCCAAGTTCTTCATGGAAAATGTGCTCTCGTCTATACCAATGATGTTCTTTATGTCCCAGGTAAGGCACTTACAAATTGCAATCTCTGAATGGGAGATGCCTATTTTATATGCCCAGTCATGTTACCCTGAAACTCAAGTATAATTATCTCACGTAATTGTAAAAATTGCCATTAGCAAATGTAGTCATCTGGTCCAAACATCTGGGTTCCAGACATAATTTCTGACTATGCCAACAGTGACATCTTGCTTCCTTGCCTGGTTATTTCGTGATGGAAAAGCAATATGTTCAGTTGCGCTGCAACCATTTCATCTGTGGACACACATAGTCTGTTTCCTTAGGTGTCCTTGGGCCCAGAAGAGAGCCAGCTTGGCAGGCCTTCCCAGGGCCCACCACGCCACGCTGCCGATGTGGTTCTGTTTTCTTTATACAGAAGTTGTCAAGTTCTGGGAAGAATTCTTTAAGGTGTGAATGCCTTTAGATGGATCACTTAACTACTTTCCAAGTCTGTTCCCATTCCTTCTTCATAGATGAGAAACCTACATCCTGTCCCTAACATAAGTAAGTAAGAGACAAATCTAAGTAAGACACAAATCTGCTGTCATCTGTCTTCAGCTCAGAACTGTGGAGTGGTTCTACAGTCCCACAGCCGACGCAAACTGAAATGCCTTCAGTAATGGTCAAGTATGTCCCTTAACTGTGATAAACAAAGTGCATGAGGTACAACCAAAGTTATGGTATGTTTAATTTTTCAGAATACTGAAAGACATGGTACTGTGGATCACCTCAAAATACTCCCCCTTGCTTTGAGCACACTCATCCTATCACTCTTGTCATTTTCTGAAGCAATTCTGGAAGTCTTTTTTCATGTCACACTGTGGCTGTTTCAGTGCCCTGAACTGATTCAAAACACTGACCTTAAGTGATCATTTTTGACTTTGGGGAACTGCCAGAAGTCACACAATTCCAAATCTGGTGGACAAGATGGTAGAAGAGGACACAGCACGCTGTTCCTCTCAGCCTGCCTTTCTGCTGGATGGAGCTCAGGAGCTGCACTTACTGTACTTTTTTATTGTACTCCATGAAGACACTTAGAAAAGTGGACTACCGGCAAGGGGCAAGGACAAGGTAATATGTGTACCCAGAGTGGGGGTAGAGGGTTTGGAGAGGGAGTCATGGCAGTGTACCTTTTACTATAATAAACCTTTCAAATTGTGGCATTCACAAGTTTCTGCTCACACCCAGTATACACAGTGTGTGTTGACCAAAATGCCATGTGACACATTGCTGCATATATTGTTTCAAGATATTTTTTACACACACACACACACACACACACACTTCTACAAGCAAACCGAAAGCTATCCTCATGAAACTTAGATGTAGTAAGAGGAAAATTTGATAATATATAAATTAATTATATAGTTAAATGGTAATAGGTGCTATGGAAAAGAAAAGCATGGAAAGAGAATAAGGCATGGAAACTAAAATAGTGTCGCTGAGAGGTTGATGTATGAGTTTAATTAGAAGAAGAGGCAAAATATCAGAAGGAGATGCAAGAGAAAGATGTCCCCAGGTTGGGGGAAAGAGCGCCCCAGGCAGCGAAATAGTATTAAGGTATTAAGGTGCTGAGGCAGCAGCATGGCTGAGTAGGTTCAGGTGTTAGCCAGGGGCCAGTCAGACTGTAGCTAAGTTGACAAGGAAGGCAGCCATGGAAATGGTCAGAAAGGTGATATCAGGCTGACTTTAGAGTCTATATGCCGTTAATTTTTTTCTTTTACTTTACCTAAGTAGGATAGAAAATTAATAGAAATGTTTCAGCAGAGAGAGGATAGTATCCAATTTGGAATGTGAAGGAATTACTCTGAGTAGATTCTAGGGTGCTAAGTATGGAATCAAGGAGAGCAGTTTTGAGATTATTAGGAGACTATAGAGCAGAGATGTGGCCTGGGTCAGAGCAACAAAGGTAGTAAGAAATGGTTCAGTTCTGGACAGCTGGAAGGCAGGACTGGCAGGATGGATGATGGTTGGATGTGGAGTATAAAAGAGAGGAATACAGAGTGACTCCAAGACCATGGCCTGAATAACCAAGAGAAGAGCGTTATGAGAATGAAGTTTGAAGGCACTGATTTGGAGCTCAGTGTTGAGTGCATCAAGTTGGAGACACTTATGAAAACAGACTGTGAAGATGGGTGTGTGAGCCTGCAGTTTGGAAGGCTGACTGGTCTGGGGAGGTAAATATGGGAGCTGATGGCATAGAGATGATGTGAAAAAGAGCCTGGCTCAGTGCAGGAAGGCTGTAGTCAGAGTAGAGGTCCGAAGGGGGCCAAGACTGAGTTCTGGCCTCTCTAAGAGGTTAGAGAGGAGTCAAGGAGACACAAGAGGAGACTAATAAAGAAAGAACAGAAATGAAGGAGAAAAATGCAAGGAAGAGTGTTGACTTGGAAGCCACACTGAAGAAGCGGAGGCACCAGAGAAGGAATGAATGACTGTAGCGAAGCTGTCCTTGGTTCAATGGAAGGAGGACCAAGTACTGACTGCTGCAGTCAGAGAGGTGTAGATGGGAAGGAATAAGAGCCTGAGCGAGTGTCTTAAGAGAGTTAGTGGGGATAGAAATTAGAAGCTGTGGATGTTCTTACAGATAGTTTTTCTTCAGACAAGAGCAGAGAAATGGAATGCTAGTCACTCATGGAAGAGCAAGAAATCAAAGAACATTCATTCATTGTTTAAGTTGGGAGAGTTAGTAATAGTGATAGAAATGATCTAATATAGAGGATAAAAATGTGTGATGTAGGATAAAGGAGGCTTGCTAGAATGCTGTCCTGGGGCCAACGACTGGAGGCACTTCCCAGGAGTTCAGGGAAGAGCGTCTGGACTGCAGATGGGCATATGCGCTCCAAAGATAAAATTTAAACCCAAGAAATTAGGTAGAGTTTTAGTCTGCTTAGCAAAACTGGTAGGCTTATCCACAGCAGGCACTTATTTTTCATAGTTGTGGAGGCCGAGACCTCCAAGATCGAGGCACCATGATACTCAGAGCTGCGTGAGGTTCACTTCCCCCTAGGTAGCACCTTCACTCTGTGTCCTCACACAGTTGGAAGGGGATAGCAAGCTCCTGTAACTGCTGTGCCTCTGTGATGGCTTATATTCGGATGTCCCCCTACGGTTCATACACACAAAGGTGGGGCTAATGGAAGGGGACTGGGTGATGAGGGTGCTACAGCTGACTTGCTGTTAGCAGGTCGGGTCTCATCAGGGGGACAGGTTCCTGGGAGTGTACATTGCCCTCCCGGCTGCTATCGTTCTGCTTCCCGGCCACCATGACGTGAGCAGTTTTCCTTGGCCCAGGCCTTGTGCCAATGTGTACTTGTGTTTGAGCTTGCTGAAAATGGGTTGAAACTTCTGAATCGCAAGCCAAAATAAACCTCTCCTCCTCCTTTAAGTTACCAGTATCATATATTTTGGCCCAGCTGACAAGGAATGGGACTGAGACAGGCTCTTATTTTCTAATCACTTCCCCAAAGGCTCAACTCTTAATGAAATCATCATGGACGCCAAGTTTCAATGGATGGCTTTGGGGGCTTTCATGACTTTCCGTCATAGCCCACACCACATTTCCCGGATGCAGTGTGTACTTTTATCTTGCTCTCCCTCTTTTTCTGTTTACTTGACCCAAGCTCACCCTGCAGAGGCAGTTTCTCTTGTACTCCTCATTTTTACTTTCTCAAATAAGCTTTGCCACTGCTAAAAATACATGAATTTGGGGAAGCCATAAATGTTCAGATTACCGCACTAAGAAGCAGCAAACGGATTGCTGTGAGTTTTTCACCAGCCCGCCCTCACCCTGCACAGTGTGCCCCTCCTCCTACCTTATCTGGCCCACCCTCATGCTGCAGAACTCTTTTATTCAGGTATCTTTTTCTTCTTGAGCTGTTCTTTTGTGCTTTTCTTCTTTTGACTTTAACTAAACTTTCACCTTAAAAAAAAAAAACCAGAAAGAGAAATGAATCAAGATATAAAAGAAGTTGGGGTGGGGGTGTTGGGTTAGTTCAGTGGTTTAAGGGCCTGTGCGGGCAATCCCAGTCAGGCACTGGAGATGGCAGTTTGATCTCCAGACCCACCCTTAAGGCAGCCTGAGTGAGCCAAAAGAAAATATAAAAGAAGTTAAGCAGTTGGTTTGAGGTCAGGAAGATGAGGCAAAATGAATAAAGAGGAGACCAGCAAATAACAGGGGTAGAGTCAGGAGTACGGTGGCCCGGGAGGGAAAAGAGAGTTCCTGTGCCAAGGGAATGATCCCCTCAGGACATAGAGGTGATGGGTCAAGTGAGAGACCATGGCACTGGACAGCGTGAGACTCACTGGTGACCTTGAGCTAAGTGATTTTGGAGAAGTGGTGGGCAGGCAAGATCAGCACAAGGCTCCCTAGAATCTCTTCTAAGGAGTATGAGGGGAGAGAAATTGAAGAAGAGAAATATAAGCAATTTTGAGTTATATTGGGAAGAGAAGGAAGAACAGAAAATGATTCAAAAGATGGCTTTTTTAAAAAAGAAAATAACTGTGATTGTATGCTGGAGAGAAGGAAAAATGTCAGAGAGGGCTGAACTGCTGGAGAGACGTGCTGGGTAGGAGAGGTTTTCAGCAGTTTACTCATCACTGAGGAGTTAAGATAGAATACGTGAGCAGGGTAGGAGTTGTGATATGAGCATTTCATGGAAGTTTGCCTCCTGATTGCTTTTCTCCCATCAGTAAAAGGAAACAGCAAGATTAGAAGCTGAGAGTTAGGATGGGTCAGAAGTGATTGTCTAGGAAAATGGGAAAGGCAATGGATCAGGGATCTGGAGTATGACTGGTAATCAATAACAAGGGCTTGCTTCAAGTTGGTGATCGTGAAGTTAAAGTGACGTCCATCACGTGCATTAACAAGGACGTGTGTTTTTCTCTCGCTGTGTCCAGTTATGTTTGTGTGGGAAAGGAAAATAGATATCTTTTTAAATTATTTATTTATTTATTTATTTGGTACAGGGACTTGTTATGTAGCTTGGACTCATAGTAATCCTCCTGTCTCAGTTTCCTCAGTGCTGGGATCATAGGTGTGTGACACCACTCCTGGTTTCGGGGCCAGCACAGCCCGCCAGGGTTATGGGTCCCACATAGCATGAGATACCTGGGATCAAGCTTGGGTCCTTGTGCTGCTGTCCAGGCAGGTGCTTAGACCACCTATATCCCCAGCTCTATCCTTGCAACTATATATATATATATATATATATATATATATATATATATATATATATAAAATAATTGATGATGTTTAGTTTGGAGTAAATACAGTGACTGACTTAATTTCATTGGCACAAGGGCAGAAAGTGTTCATGTAAGAATACTGGGGTGGATTAATGAATTGTAGGTCCAGGAAGGATGAGATGATTGTGGAAATGCAGTGGAGAGATAGAGACTAGAAGGAGCTTTGTTTGAAATCAGGATGATACAGTGGTCAGTATGACCAGTTCCAGCACGTAAGTACCATGTGCGGCTCTGAAGTATGGCGGAGGACAGATTACTGTAAGAGAGAGAGATGCTCCGATGACCAAGGAGCAGGGGTTTGGTATTCTTGACACCATTTGGATTTCAAATTAGTTGAGAATTATGATGAAAGTGGTTTTGAGGAGAATGGCAGTAAGCTGGCCAGTGAACCATTCCAGGAATGAGAGAAGTGGGTTAAGGGAGAAGATGTCTGCAGCGAGGATGGGTCGTTGAGTCACACTGATGGCACTGGGCAAGAAAAGATTCAGAGCTGGGAGGTCTTAGGTGGATATCAGCTGGTGGCGGACTCTCAGTTGTAACTAGCCAGAAGCACTGAAGGGATATTTTAATGAAGTTGATACCTTGTAAGCCATTGTGAGGTATTAGAGCACAGTGATATGAAGGAGGGGCTTTCTGGTTCATGCATATCTCATCCACAGGCCAGGGAGGATGCTTGTCTGATTGGAACACAAGGATATTTTGTGATAAAATAATAAGATACCTTTTAAGCACATTAAGTTAGAGCATGTATATGACATTGGGAGGACGTGTCCATGACAGTTCACTGGTAGACCATTTTGAAGACCGTTTTACTGGGAATCAAGGGTAAGAAATGGTTCCACTGCAAGACTCCTTACAACCCAAAGGCTTTTCAACAGAAGTTCTTAGCACTCACTAAAATTATAGTCTTCTTTATTGCTAAGCATGCAATTGATTTTTATTTGTTCTTAATTTAGGCTAACCATATGGTAAATAAATTCCACAAAAGCTCTAGGTCATGAGGCTAGGCAAGAACATGGTTGCTTGATTGTTATAGGCTATAAATCATCTGCAGTATGCTTACTTTTCATCAGAAAAACCTGTGAAACATAGCAAGAAGCTAGACATGAGTAGAGACTATGTTCGAGCTACCTTTAATGTTTATGATAGAACCCCAGGTTAAACATATTTTCAATTTTGGTTTTTCAGATACTATGAATGTCAGTGGCTGGCCTTGCTGAGCTATCTCTGAGCTTCCCTAGACTATTTCAGAGGAAATGAGAAAACAGTGTTCCTTGCTCTTCAATCTGTCCTACTGTGACTACTACTTTAGAATTAATGTGATATCCAAAATTTATAGGTCATCTTTCTTCTGGGACTTTTAAAGTACTTTGTGTGTATTACTTTAATTTTGAAGGAGCTAAAATTCATCGTGTTCTGGAATCTATTCCAAAGAGTCTACAAAGAGAACTAAAAAACCCCCCTGAAGTGTTCCTTCTTTTTCTTCCATGTGCAGCTATTGGGAGAAGCATCCATTCATTCTGACTTGACACTTTATAGCCATGTGTGTGTGGATTGCTAGAGCTCCTCTGGGGGAACTCTAATCCCCACAAGATCCAGTAGATAGTCTGATAAAGATTAAAATCACAGCTTTTTTCCATTCCATTGGTTTTTTTGATCTTTTAATTTTTTATATTTTTGATGCTTCAGTAATTTAATCCTAGCTGTGTTCCCAGTGCCTCGCTATGTGGGAATTAGGGAGTGCGGCAGAACAAAGGCTGGGTAGTGTGTGACTGCAGAGTAAAAGGTGATGTCCTGGGGTTTGTGGTTGTACCCCATCGTGCTGCGCATAATCATCAGATCTGATCCAGGGAACCTCTGGATAAACGTAGGTAGGAGCTACTGGCTTTAGTGATGCAGGTGGGAATGTAGGGAATTGTCAGAGAGGATCAGAGTGAAGCTCTACAGTACCCATTGCTTTCAATGTTCAGGAAATGGTTTCATTAAATATATTAAAGTAATAAGTGCAAAATAGTTCTCTTTGAATTTTATATTATTTTTATCGGTTCTTTTTCTAAGGCTACTATGCTATTAAGTGAATATTTTTATAATAAATGTACTGGATGAAACATCGTGAGATTTATTCTATGTTCATAAATAGTAAAATAATGAAGACAGCAGTCTAGAGTGTGAGGTCAGCTTTGGCTATAGAGTGAGTTCAAGGCCAACCTGAAGTGCATAGCAAAACCCCGTCTCAAAAAAAAAACAAAAAAAAAAAGACCCAAAGCATAAGAAATCACCATGTGCACCAATGATGTGGAACTACAAATTGAGCAGAAAAAGTATAAACACTGCAGATGGGTATAAAAGTACTTGAAAAACGTTCTAAGTTTGTCAAAGAAATGTCTGCATAATAAGCTATAGTTCCAGATATTTCTTTAGATTAGATTTAGGAAACATCAAGGTACTATCCTTTGTATCTACTAGAATAATCATCACAAATTTAAGTGCAATTTTTTTTAACATGTACAGGGTTTAAATAAAGATCAGAAAGTATTTCTGTGGTCTAGGAAAAAAATCACAGTCAATATTTTACTAGAGTTGAAATTGCCAGACTTAAGCCTATGCACATTGCTTATTTTGATATAAAACTATTAGATTGTTTTTTAGAAAGATTTAAGAATTCATATACTTTTTTTTTTTTAGTACTGGGTATTGAACTCAAGACCTCTGCCTGCAAGGCAGGCCCTGTGCTGCTGAGCTATATGTCTGGCCCAAGAATTCATATACTTTTAACACCATCCCGTAGCATGGAAAAGATACAGAAAAGCACTGCCACTCACCATGAGGCTCATATCACACAGAGACTACAATTGACATAGAAAAGAGAAAAATATCTTGCTGTCACTCTCAGTTAAGCACATAAATACCCAAATTCTATGTCATATAATAGCTAAATATGGCTTTAAAGTGGAAGAAAGATGAACTGTAGTGTGGTGGGGCTTTAAGACTTACAAGAATGGGAAAGTGCTAGGAATCCCATTCTCACACTAGTAGGTATTTTTATTCATGCATAAATATTTGTTATTATTTTTTACTATATTTACGCAAAATAAGAACCAATCTTCACACATTTTCTACAGTTTATCTCTAGTTGTTTCCTCACTTAAGAAATAGCTTTATTGAGGTTATGTTTTGCATATTACATATGCAATATGTAACATCCCTAATATTTTGCATATTACATAATTCACCCATTTGAAGTGTACAATATCTTGTTTTTTGGTACACTTACAAAATTGTGCAAAAATTGCTGTAAATCAGTTCTAGAACATTTCCATCACTCTCAGAAAGATCCCCTATGCCATTCACTTGTTAATTCATTCCTACAGCAGGAAACCACTGATTTACTTTCTGTGTGCACAAATTTACCTCTTCTGGACACTCCATACAAATAGCATCATATAATATGCTACCTCCTTTGTGACAGGGTTCTTTCTTTTTTTTATCACTTCTAGTGATCCTCCTATTTTCAGGCTCCCCAGTGCTGGGATTACAGGTAATCAAACCCCAGTAGCTGCACGTGCCTAAGCAGGCACTTAGTTCACAGAGCTATCTTGATAGCTCTTTGGTTCTTTCACTTAAAATAGTGTTTTTGAGGTCAAGTCATGTTGTAACACATACTATAAATTCTTTCTTTTTTATTACTTTTTAGTGCTCCATTACATGGATGTACTGCATTTCATTTATCTGTTTATCACCATTCTTTGGACATTTGCCTCCTGTTTTCCACTTTGGGGCTACTGTTAATGGAACTGCTAAGAATGTTCAGGTGCTAACTTTTATGTGCATGTATGTTTTCATTTCTTTTAACTATATGCCTAGAAGTAGAATTTTTGGGTCAAAATATATGTTTAATACTTTGGTGAGCTGCCAAACTATTTTTCAAATCAACTGCACTATTTTTATTTTACATTTCCATCAATAATATGTAAGGATTCCCATTTGTTCATATCCTTGCCAATATTTATCATTTCAGTCTTTTACTATAGTGATCCCAGTGAACATAACAAGGTGTCGATTTGCAGTGGTTTTTTTTGTTTTTGTTTTTGTTTTTACAGAAACATACTTATCTCATCTGGTGCCAGGAAACCATATGATCAAATTCAATGTTTTTCTTGATAATATTTTAGGAAGCAGAAAGCCAATATCTTCACAGACAGGAATGGTGATAATGATGATGCTGCTGGATGCTGAATGATTATTGGGGATGACAGTGGCAATTATAATTAACAACAATGATGATACTTGGTAGGAGTTAGCGCTAGGTATTATTTTAAGCTTTTTTGTAATTGCTCGTTTAACATAGCAGCCTTGAGGTAAGTTTGATTTCAGCTCCACTACCTAGACAGGTTAAGTGGTTCGTCTGAGTCTACAAAGCTTTTAAGTTGTGGAGCTAGAACTTGAACAAAGGCACTCAGGATCAGGGTGCAGACTGCTGGTTAGTCTTATGAAGGATTTCTCTCTGCTTTTGCTTCACAGTTATTTGGCCTCTTCCTTGCCCTTCTGCTCTTCACATGGATCTAACTCTAGGCTCAGTCTTCTTCAGATAACTGTACTTTGTACTTTTCAGAGATAAATAAGTACAGTACTACAAAAAAACCCCACATGGAATAAAAACAAAGTAGCATGGCATTATAGTATCTGGTGAAGGTGGCACTTCATATCAGTGGAGGAGAAAATAGGTGACTTGGTAAGTGATCTTAAGATAATTTGCTATGTATCTGGGGAAAACTTTATATACCTACTTCCCCAGTTTTTCATGTGATTTAGATTTTGTGAAATACAAAACCATTAAAATCCCAAAATACACAACAAACATTTTTAATCAGATTTTTATACCTATGACAACAAATAATAACAATAACAGAGTTTTTTAATTAAAGATAAATTTAGGGCTGGAAAAATGGCTCAGCAGTCTAAGGACCTGCCTGGCAAGTTCAAGATCCCGAGTTTGATACCCTGTACTGCATGCTGTGCCAGCCCTGGAACTCTGGGTACACTGTGCTGGCCTCAAAACTAGATGTGGTGAGGCACACCTGTAATCCCAGCACTGGGGAGGCTGAGACAAGAGGATGGCTATGAGTCTGAACTGTGTAATGAGACCTTGTTTAAAAAAAAAAAAAAGGTGAAGACTTTCTGCTGTAAACAGAACTCAAGGTAGCTGCCCATGTCTGGGAGATTCCAAGTAGTCATAAGATGTAGGTTCCTCCTACTTTGCCTTGTTTAGAGCATAACTTTTAATTCAAAATCACCTCGTGAGCTAACAAGGCTTCTGAAATTCCAGAATTCACATTTATTGCTCTGGACCAGGTGAAAGACTCTACCCTAATCCCACGTCTTCTCTTTTAGAAAAATCTTTCTGAATGTATTGGTCAACATCATGCTTTCCTCTCATTGGTCAGAATTTACTCACATTGTCCTGCCTCCCTACATAGGGGTTAAAAGGTATGTCCTCATAGCTGATACATCGTCACTGCAAATATGGTGTAACTCTTGTTATTTTGGAAAACAGGAAAAACATACTGAGTGGCAGCTACCAGTTTCTGTCATATTTGAGGTGGATGAAGCTTTCTTTAGCATGATCCCCAAGCTAACAACTGAAAAAGACAAGGCTGGCAGATTTTTGGCAAATGTAATGACATAAACTTTTTTTTTTCAAAAGATACTATAAACAAAATTAAGACAAACCACACTGTGAGACAAAATAATGGCAAAAATGCCAGAGAATTAACTTTCTTGAAGTGTACAGACATACAATGAATAATAAAAATTTTTTGGTACCTGTGTCTTGTGGAGAGAGTGCCCAATTTTTTGGTTTTCTTTTCAATGTGTGAATGTACAGTAATACAATATAGACAGTAGTGAGTCTTTGTCAGGTCATTTTTTAGCACATGTTTGTGCATATAATGTTGACATTCTTTGAGTGGAGCTGGTACCTGCACGGAGCACGTCTGAATTCCTTTTCCATCTCCTTTCCCTTCGCCTGCTCTTTGCTCCATCTGTGTCTCAAGGCTTACTTTTAGTTTTGGTTCGTGTTTCTAGTACATAATGTTCTCATTCCTTGTGTGGAGTTAGGACGTGTGCATAACGCATCCCAATTCTTTTCTTCATCCTCATTCCCTCCCTTCCTTCGCTTCTCTTTCCATCTCTTGGTCCTTTCTTGTTTGAGAAAGATCTATTTTCCTACTTCGCCTGTCTGTCCTTTACTTTGCTCTGTATTTATACTTTGGGTTTCTCATGTAACAGAAATCATGTGATACTTGAGGTCATGTACCTGATTTCACTCAACATTGTGGTCTCGAGGTGTATCCACCTTCCGACAAATGACCTATTTTCTTTCTCTTTTTCTCTTTCTTTCTTTCTTTCTTTCTTTCTTTCTTTCTTTCTTTCTTTCTTTCTTTCTTTCTTTCTTTCTTCTTCTTCTTCTTCTTCTTCTTCTTCTTCTTCTTCTTCTTCTTCTTCTTCTTCTTCTTCTTCTTCTTCTTCCTTCTTTTCTTTCTTTCTTTCTTTCTTTCTTTCTTTCTTTCTTTCTTTCCTTTTTTCTGGCTCAACCTGCCCTGGGGGCAGAACAGGCACAGCATGTGGTGTCAGAGATCAAACCACTGTCCTTGGACTTGCCTAAGCTTGTCTGAGCAGGCACTGTAGACCACTGAGCTGTCTCCCCGGCCCTTATCTACCTTTCTTCATAGCAGAGTAGTACTTAATTGTGTGCAAATACCAACTTTTTTTTACCCATTCGTCTATTGATCTTAATCTTATGTATGCTTTTTAAAAAATATTAGCAACAGTGATTATTTTTTGGTGTGAGTGTTTCTATTCACTCTCTGCACTCAAGGGCACATCCTAGGCTCATCTGCTAACCACTGTCCTGTGTTAATAAACATGTGCTCATGGGCTATTTGATTTAAGACAGATTTGGCGAATGTGCCTGAATGCCCAGTTAGTTGCTGTGATGAGAATGGCCTGCTTTCAGATTGATAAGAAGATCAAATCAGTCGTTGTTCTCAGTTCAGTACTTCATCAAGAAATGCATTAAAATGAAATTATTAGTGGTCATTTTTCTAAATGCTAATCACTACATTTTAAATCCTAGAAAAATCTGCATATTTCTAGCGATTACTGTAACTGAATGTTTTCAACTGAGTGCAGGACTTAGGGACATTGGGAGGGGGCACTGTTGCTGGCCATATTACTTAGACAGCAATAATTCTTCACAGTTTTCTGTTGGTGTCTTCTGATTTAACAAGCAAGTTGGAGCCAAGTGATTTTGGCTATTTGGTATCCTTGGTAACCACTGTTAGATGATGAATTGAATCAGTTAAAATTAATTTCTTATGGAAAGCTAGTTTCATCAGAGGATATTGGCTTTGATGTTTAGATGCACAAGAAATATAAATACACATCGTTTGTGGAGAACATGTATAGATAAAGTCTGCAGAGACCAGTATAATTAGAAGGTGAGGAGGAAGACGGAGGTTGCACAGGGCTCTGCCTTTAAGGACTCTGCTTCAAGTTGGAGAGGAATGACTTACATAAATGGAAGACTCAGGCATAATAGCCACCACGTGAGCTTTTGTTTAGCAAGAGGAGTAGCCTTCTTTTCCTCATAGCTGTGAATGCTAAGTATCATGACAAAGCAATTTTATTTCTACAGAAGCTTGGGAAACTTAGAGAATACACTTCACCCAATATAAAAACCTCATTGTATATATTTTGCCCCAAGCCCATTTTTATTTTTATTTATTTTTTATTTTTTATTTTTTTGTGGGACCGGTATTCAAACTCACGACCTTGGACTTGCCAGGCAGGCACTCGTGCCATGGAGCTATCTCCATAGCCCCACCCCAAGCCCATTTTTAATGTCAATTTAGGAACCATCGTTCTGTGGTCCTTGTAGTTGCCTTGCTTGCAGACCATGTGTGCTGTAAACCCTGCACTCCCAGAAGTTCACACATTGTGAATATGGCTAGACAAAGAAAAACCAGTGCTGGACTCTATAGTGTAAATTGCTGGTTGTGTCATGACACCTCTCCCATCCCTGAGTGGGTCTAGGAAAACAGATGGGTCCTGGTTTCCTGGCTGTCAGGCCACAAATTTTCCTGAAGGAATTAGGAAGGAAGACATGCTTCTGATTGAAGTTTCCCGTAGGATTTGGCTACTGCTGACTTCAAAATGTTCTGCTTGCTGTTAAAGGAGCTACAACACAGAAATTTAAAGTACAATGCAAAACCTGAGCTATAAGGAGGCAAGTTATTGCTTAATTTAAAAGATTCAATGCTCTGGACTTTTTCAATCATCATATCTACCATTGTTCTACACTTAAATACTTCTTAGATATGAACATGTTTAGGAAAGAGCATATGGGCTAAGCAGCCCATATAAACTGGCTTTGGAGACTCCTTCATTACGTAATAGTTATCTAGTTCAGGGAGAGGCATTTAACTTCTGATGCCTCAATGTTCTTAATCTGGTAAAGGAAGATGATAATATCTACCTGGCAGCTGTGAAGTGTGAATGAAATCCATATTTGTGCAGAGCCTGGCAGTTAGAAATCAGTTAAGGCTATTGCCTTGTTAATCTCCTTGGTAGAGACTTTTGTTATGTTCTGGAGAAATACTTACAAGTGATTCTTGACCCAGCTTTTCTTTTTCTGCTTTCCCCTGGTTTTTTTGAACGCAAGAACTTTATTGAAGTGCAGTGGAACTTGTTCAAAGTTTAAAAGATAGGGGGTGCACAAACGCCTCCCCTCAGATGGAGTACCAAGTGCAGGGTGGTCTCCCTTGGATGTTGTAGTCAGACAGGGTGCATACATCTTCCAGCTGCTTGCCAGCAAAGATCAGCCTCTGCTGATCATAGGGGATGCCTTCCTTATCTTGGATCTTGGCCTTGACATTGTTAATGGTGTCACTGGGCTCCACCTTGAGGGTGATGGTCTTGCCAATGAGGGTCTTCGCGAAGATCTACATTGTCAAACCAAGCCTGGAAGGCGGCAGCGCACAGAGAAGTGAAACTACACAGCGACCTTGGCCAATAATCTTCTCTACCCACCTTCTGGTGACTTACTTCACTAGTGTTCTCTCTCTCTCTCTCTCTCTCTCTCTCTCTCTCTCTCTCTCTCTCTCTCTCTCTCTCTCTCTCTCTGCCAGCTCAGCCCACCCTGAAGGCAGAGCTAGAGCAGCATGTAGCACTGGGGGTCGAACCACAGTCCTCTGTACCTGCCTAAGCTTGCCTAAGCTGATACTTTAGATCACTGAGCTATCTCGCCAGCCCCCAACCTTTTCCCCTCTTGTTTCACTCCAGCCTCCAAATTTGTTACTGGCTCTATTTTGCTGCTTTTCTCAAGTGAGAATTTTATATAACCTGGCTATTGGAGCATATTGGGTACTGTCCATGGTGCTAGAGTTACTGTGGAAAATGAAAGTTATGATTGCTGTGCTTGTGGAGGACACAGATAAGTAACAGGCAATTGAAATTTACTGAAATAAGGAAGTGTGCCATGCATGGGAGCATACAGGAGGGCCACTTGATCCCAACTTGATGGGGTGGTGCAAACAGGGCTTTCCCAAGGAAGAAACAAAATTTGAATGTTATGAAAATGATTCTCAAGAAACCATTTGAGGGAAACTGAATGAGTTTATTGTTGATGGAATTGGATTGGGGAGTTAAATTTTGGGCTGTTTATATGGTGACAGAGAAACTCAGAGTGTAAGGGCCATGTGAGCTGTGTTGAGTTTAAATTTTATTCTACTGGTAAAAGTGATCTGTTTTGTGATAGAATCTGTAGGATGTGAAGCACAATAGGAGAGAGATATAAATGAAAGCTGGGATTTCTTATTTAGGCAGTTGGGTGATTTAGAATGAAGAAGTAGAAATAAGTTGTGAAATGAAAGAAAGACTCAGATATACATGTTTGAGATACGTATGTTTGAGTATGAGCCTGAGCTATAAAGCAATTGTAAATCTCATTTTTAATTTATGTATTTCCTTCTGGCTTTTTGTATGTGATTCTGGCCCTTCTGCACATCTATACATTTTGTGTGTACAATTAAGTAAGCATAGCCCACTTATATGTATATCCACGATAATTCAACAGAAAAGAAGATAGTTGAAGTAGAGGAAAGAATCCAGATTGTATTTCATGTGGAATAAAATTAGAATAGAATGGAGGAATGATGGTGTTAGTGACAGTTCAGTGTGACAGGGACCTTCCAAAAACCAGCAGTGCCATTGTGAGTGAGTCTCATGGCCAGAACGTGGGTGCGTCAGGGAAATCTTTGATTGGTGCTTGGGAGTAATGAACTGTTATTCGTCATAAATTCAATCTCCAAGATTAGAGAACTCTCTAAACACATAAGTTTATTGAAGAAACAATCCTGGTTTTACTATTGGTGGGCTTATGTAAAAGTCTGTGCAGTCTATTCCTATCTCTGGCTTGTATGTCTTTTTTTTTTTTTTAATGTATTTTGTACAGGGTCTAGAGGGCCTCACTATACAGATTGGATTCATAGTGATTCTCCTGTTTTCAGCTTCCCAAGTGCTGGAACTATAGGCTGGCACCATCATGACCAGTCTCAATCGCCATCTCAGTGCCGGCAGCCTCAGGGTTGTCTCAGCGCACTCCAGGGGTGAAACTGGCACTCCACGCCATGCTAGAGATCAAATCTTGGTCCCTGAGTCTACCTAAATAGGCGCTTTAATCTGCTGAGCTGTCTGGCTGGCCCCTGGCTTGTGTGTCTTTTAAGATTAAGTCCTACTATAAGTTTGTTACTTGGTGGACTGTACTGAACTGCTTTTGATCAATTAGAGGTTCTGGCTGCTCTTTTCCTCCCAGTGAGGCTTCATTATTCTGATATTTCAAGATTTGTTGACAATCCTTTTATGTAATTCATATTCTCATCATGATCTTTGCTTATAGCTCTTTCCATACTGTTACTTTTATTATTTTCTTTTTATACATCTAGGTTCTCATCTACCAATATTCAAATTTTCCCTTTTTTTGTCCGTTATCTCACCTCATAGGTGGAATTGGACATGCCCTTGAGCTTCTGGGACTAACATGGTGTGTATATACCACCAATCAGTTGAAGATTCTTTTTAATTAATTAATTTAATTATTTATTTATTTGGTACAGGGTCTTGCTACATAGTGCAGACTCATAGTGGTCCTCCTGTCTCAACCGCCTCTCTAGTGGTGGGATTACATGCACGTACCACCATGTCCAGTTTCCGTGGCTGGCACAGCACACCTTGGATTCCAGGTCCAGCACAGCATGCAATACCAGGCATTGATCTCTAGACATTGTGCTTGCCAGGCTGTTGCTTAGACTGCCAAGCTATCTCTTTGGCCCAGTCTAAGATTCTTGTGCTTAAACAGAAACTGTGCATTGGCCCAGTGTAGCTTTGCTAGCAGCTCCAGGCTTTGAGCACCAGTGACCCTTAGCCCTTAAGGTAACAGCTTTGATGCCCCTAGTTGACACCAGTTAATGCCAGACACTGTCATTGGACATTGCTGGTTTCTTCTCTATGCTATTGCCAGCTGCCACTGTTTTGTAGGACCCCATCAGTCAACACTGCTGCTTGGTAAACTCTTTCATCTGCTAGTCTTTGGAGCTCTTCAGGGCTAATAGGCCCTGATTGCTTATAGCTCTGAAACCATTCTGCTCACGCTACTCCAAGTTAAAAAGCCCAAGTAGACATATAAGACCACTGAAAATGAGCTTTCCTTGAACAGGAATTCTGCAACAGTACAAGAAGGGAAGTTTCAGTGCATGAGAAAAAGCCAAAGCTCTCCTACCCCAACCTAAGAAGCCAGAGAGGAATACTGCTTATATGCTAGCAGCAGGCCTGTGATTGGTCCAAATTTGAACTAAATCCAAGCCTTCCCACTCCAGCCTACTGATCAGTTCAAATTGATTTCTACTGCTTAGCTCAAATTCAAGCCTGCTCCAGCCAGGGAAGACATCTCCCTGAACAGCAAGTACAGGGTATCCAGACAGTTTCAGCTGTCTTGGCTGCAGGTCAATAGGACTTTAATTAACTCTGAAATTTGCCAATGGAGATGTCCTGTCTGCGGTCACATTATTATATTGTATAATATATTTCACCAGGAGCCTTACATCGACCACCTGCAGAGTCAGGTAGAGAAGAATGCAAGAGGGCTGTCTGCATGCAGGAAAACCAGAGGGTCAAGCTGAAAGTGAGAGGCCTGGAGCTCACTGCAGAGCTCCATGGAGTCTGTCAGGAAGCTGATGAGGGTGTGCTAGAAAGCTCAAAAGTATGCATGGGAAGCCTGGAGATGTATGTACAAGGGCATTGGTGAATACTGAAGCTCCTCCAAAATCTCAGGTGTGAGATTTCCTTGTACCTCCCCTTTTTATTTCATCCCGACTGCCAAGCTATTGACTGGTGTTACCCATGTGTATGCCCAGGTGCGGCTTCCTTCCTTAGTAAGTCAGTCATCCAAACACACCCAGAACTGTGCTAAACCAATGAGCTAAGCATTACTTGTTCAAGCTGAGAGCATAGTTCCCCAGCACATTTGGGTCCTCCCCCACCTTCTTCTTCAAACAACTGTAGTCAATTCCCACACCCACTGCTCCTCTGTGGCTTCTCCAACTACAGCCATCAGTGACTTGCTAATTACTAGTCCCAGTGGGTATATTTCATTTATTGGAATGCTGCTACATTACAGTGGTGATCACTAATTTCTGTTCTGTAGAATTCTGTAGAAGTGAATACCAATGTTCTTCTCTTCTCTTCTACTGGCCCCATGAGTGCTCTTGTTTCTCACATCATTGACCTTGGCCTCCAGATTTCCCCACTTGGACATTTTTCTCAAGTTCTCTTTTCCAATCTCAAAATTCACAGGTGACCAATATGCTAATAACTCCAAACCCATGTTCTCACTGGACTCTGCTGAGCTTCATATATGTATATTTAATTAACTCTACATGGATAAGTGAAAGGACCTTAAATTCAACATGTCTGAAACTAGAGCATTCATTCTAATTTTTACACTTGTCTTTACATTTGTTCCTCTGCCTGAAATATTTATCTCACAGAACCCATGTGGTTCTTCCTTTATTTTATTTAGCCTCCCTCCTCAACACCCATATGTGCTTTTTACTCTACTGAATTTACTTATTTTTGGAGCACATATACTATATCAGAATTCATATAGTATTCTTTGCTTGTTCACTGTTTGTTTTCCCCTCTTGATATAAGCTCTATTTGTCTGCTTCGCTATTATGTTTGCAGTACCTGGACCAATTTCTGATGCCTAAATAGTGAGTAAAAAGTCATTTTTTCCCCTTGCCATAGATTGGCTTATTTTATGTTGATTGATGACACAATTCCCATGTCTCAAGTTGGAAGCTTGGAGTCATTCCAGAAACTTCCATTACCACTACCACACTCCTCATCCTACTCCCCACATCTATTCAGTTACCAACTTCCACCAGTTTTACTTCAACATTGTTTCTTAAGTCTCTTCCATCTCTATTCCTATGAGTGCTAATTCAGACCATCAAACCTTTCCCTGTCTTACTACATCTCCTAGCGTTCTTCTTGCTTCCATGTTTAACCACTCATCTCAATTTCTTCTGTTTTTTATGGAAGCCAGAGCAGTCTTTGGCTCCTTTCCTTTGTAAACTCTTTAGTAGCTCTTGTCTGTGACAGGATCAAGCTGAAGCTCTTCCAGATGACATAAAAGAGACTAATGAGGTCACACAGCATGCCATCCCTTACTTTATCCTAAGAGTAGAGTTTGCTTTAATGTTTTGCCACTGTATCTAAACTGTCTCCTAGTTTAGAGTTACTCCCCCTGCTATTCTTTCTGGAAGATTCTTCATAATCCTTCTTTTTGAATCTCAGCTTTGAGGTCACTTGGATTCTCTGCTTTTGTATATCTTTCCTAGCACTGTGATTACACTTAAAGCATTATCTGACTGGGCATATGCCATCTTCATTAGGTAAGGAACTCGGGGAGGAAAAGAGATGTGTATTATCTGTCTTCCTATTTCCTCATATATCCCAGTGCCTAATACAAAATAGGTACTTGATAATTTTTTAATAGAAAACATTTAATAGAAGAAGCAATGGCCTGCTTAAATGAATTTTATAGGCTAGATTATGACATGGAATTAATTCTCCAAAATCTAAAAGTTGCTAGTATAATCTGCAAAATGAAAATTCATTTCAAATTACAGCGTATCCTTTTCATGCTAATCAGAAGGCGTCCATGTTCTTCTTCCCTCATTGTCTTACCAGGACCAAAGTGAGCTTACAATAACCAAAGAGGAAAAAAAAGAGTGATAAATAAGGACAATTAAAAGACTGCATTTCATTGTTGCTTTAGTGTATGCATCTGAGGGGCTTGCTCAAATAAGGAGTATTTTCCATAACACAGTAATTGTGTGGTTATAACATATATTATGCTAGCACGTGGCAATATAGTTGAGTGGGTCGTTCCTGAAAGATTAGCATATGCTTAGTCAAAAGTTAATGCGTCTTATTCCAGAGTTTATGGTGGATTTGAGGTTTTAATGTGAAAATAAATGTTTCTGTTGCAGAACTTTATCATTCACTTGTTGGAAATCATGCCCAGAATATTTTCATTTGGACAGTTCTGTTGTAGCGGCAGGTAAAAGATTCACTAAGAAAGGCATTGCGCCAGCGATTCTGTAGACTTGTTGAAAGCAAAGAATGTTATACATTACCTAAATGGCAGAGTAAAGCCAATTCTAAATGGAAAGAGGTGTTTGAATTTGCACAGTGGCTTTAAAACTCAGTGTTAGTGATTCTAGGGTTTCTGCAGGATTGTTCTGGGGCCTAGCATGCGAGGTGTTTAAGAGAAGCCTTATTTCCACTGCATCCAGAACAGCACTCATGTCTGGTTGATAAAACTATCTTTTAAACACTCTTACTTTGATACTATATTTGACTTAGTTTGGGTGGATATGGCTGAATTTTCACTCTATAGTATATAAAATATTTAAGGTGAATAAAACTAAGTATAATTTTACATTATAAGATTCCAAGTAGTTCAAGAGGAGTGAAAAATCATAAAAGATCTTACAAATTCTCCCCTAGCGAGGTGTGGTAGCTAACAACTGTAATCCCAGCAATCTGGTGGGCTGAGGCAGGAGACTCACAAGTTCAAGACTGTCTTAGTTACTCTTCTCTCATTGCTGGGACAAACACCCGACACTCAAAATGAGGAAAAGAAAGGTTTATTTAGCTCACAGTTACTGGAGGTTTCAGTCCATATTCAGCTGCCTCCAAGTCAGAGTGGCACATGGCAGAGGGCAACCTTTTATGATGGCTGGTCAGAGCAAGAGCCCAGGGAGAGAGCTAGCAGCAGCTCAAGCAGCTAACTTCTCTTCCTACCTTACATTGAAATGCAAATCACCTGCCCCAGGGGAGAGGAAGTACCCATTTCCACAATAATTGATTACAAATTCCAGAAGTGGCCCCATGACTGCATGAGGCTTTAGGGGGACACCTAGACACAAAGCATAATAAAGACCAACCTGGGCAATTTAGAGATGTAATGAGACCCCTGCCCCAAAATTAAATAAAAAAGAAAAATCCAAAAAAAGGAC
>PVKN010011648.1:0-21454 GCA_004027915.1 Capromys pilorides
GAAGAGGAGGAGGAGGAAGAGGAGGAGGAAGAGGAGGAGGAGGAGGAGAAAATATTGTAGTATATTCTCCACAAAAACTATTATTGGGGCCCCTCACAATTTTTGGTGGAAAACTTCCTGGTAAGAAAATAACAATTCTGGAAAAATCAGAGTTAACAATGGAACTTATTAAGTTATTTTTTCACTGATGGCTTCTTATATTCTGTGCTAGAATACTGGGTGAGGCAATGTCTGAGTAGCATGCACAGATAGCCTTACCTTCCAAAACCTGGTGCTAAGATAAGATCCTGATAAGTCATGCTGGCTCTGGAGATAGAACTAGAGTCCCTCAAATGGAGCCCCAGGCTTCAAGTACCCTGTGACTTGGTCCCTGGGTTGAAGGAATGACTTGCACTTTTCCTGCCTGTCTGAGCCCTGGGAAGTGAACAGCCAAGGATTTACCAGTGGAATTCTTTCCTGACTACAGGATCTGAGTCTCCTGTGTCTATCTGGGGAAAGACTGAGGATGTGGGAGAGGGAGGGGCTCAGAAGATGAGGCTTCTCAAGGCTGGATCAGGGTCACAGTAGCTGTGTAGCTTTGAGCTGGTTGTTCTTGGAGTCTAACTGAAAATGTCCTTGTAGGATTCCAAGACTTTTCCAGTTGCGTCTGCTGAGAGATAGCTTCTCTGGTCACTCAAAATGCTGTCCCTTACTCTTTCAGCATCTGTCTTCCTGGATTGTGGGCTGGGGAGATAGCTCTGTGGCATAAGTGCCTGCCTGGCAAGTGTGAGGTCGTGAGTTCAAACTTCAGTGCTGAAAAAAAAAAAAAAAAATCCTGGATTGTGTACTTAGACCACGAGCACTGAATCTCCAACAAGCAAAGTGGGATAGTTGGCGGCAGGTACTCTTTGAAAGCACATTCTCTTTGTAGCTCAGAGTCCCTTTGCAACTCCTGATCTTCACCCTGTGACCAGGGAGTGACTCGTCTCACATCCCATGACCATAAAAGTCTCATGACCTTTGCTGAAAGGACTGCACATGTGTGCAATGTGACCCCGGCAGTGCATCTCTCCTGGTCCTCACCCCAGGGCAGGTCAAGCACCACAGAAGCCTAGAGCCTGGCTTGTGGCTGGAATTCATGAAGATGTGGGAAAGTTGTTTAGCCCTGAAGAGGAACCAGGCATGGCAAATCCTGTCTGGAATCCCAGCACTGTGCGAGGCGGAGGCAAGAGAATTATAAGTTCAGTCCTGGACAAAGGTCCAGGAGTGTTGCCTCCCCCAACATGAAGCTAGACTCAGAGCCCTGGGGTTTTGTCCCAACACTGAGCTCCAGGACAGAGAAGGCAGAGCTGTTGGCCTCTGAAGGTGAAGAGAGCTGGAGGCAGGCACGGGGAGCACAGAAGGAGAGGGTCGCGGGTCTTTTCAAAAGGACACAAGAAAGACTGGAGTTGCATAAGGGAGGGATGGCAAAGGAGTAAGCAACAAAGGGAGAAAGATGATAGCAAGCCAGAAAACCAGGAAAGTAAAGCCAAGACCCAGGTCGAGGAAGTGACCTGAAAATATGGGGATGAATCTGCGGAGACATGAGGAGGGGGCCGGGGTGGTGGGGAGGGAAGAAGGTGGAGGATTTTTCTCAGGCCCTTCCTGAGCAAGTCATATCAATTCTGTGTGGTGATATGGCTACCAGTAGTTTAATAAACTCCCATGCAGATGTGCAGGCCTCCTGTCACACATGCGCATGTGCTGGCTGCGAGGAGAAGCAGTGCCGTACCATGTGGGTGCACCTCCTCCCACAATGGAAGGCCTTGAGAATAAAAACCAAGGTGCTCCCAAGAAGGCATTCTGCACCCAGAGGCAAGGAGAACCCCGCCTTCCCACCTGAGGCCCTCCTGCAGCTCTCAGGCCCTGTAGTCCTAGGGGGCAGACTCAGTTTCTGCAGGGAAATGAAGCACATTTAGGCTCTCTCCACAGCTGCCCTAGTCCAGGGAAGAATTTACTGAGACTTATTTTTTGGTCTCAGCATGGAGCCTCACTCTACAGCCTAGGCTGGCCTTGAACTCGGAAGTCTCCTCCTCCACCTCCCAGATGCTGGGAGTAGAGGCCTGATCCATCTCACTGACTGTAATCCCCTTACAGATAGGAAACTCTGGGGACTACACCTCCCCCACTACCACTGGTAACCACCTGGCTGGCTTCCATCCAGGGTTTTCATCGTTGAAACAACAAGCAGCTATTTTGCTCTAGGTCTGTCTTTTTTATTTTATTTTATTTTATTTTATTTTCATCAGCATGTGTCTGCAGCACATGAGCAGTACCTGCACTTAACGCACTTCCACTCACTTTTTATTCTTGACTCCTCCCCAATCCTGCTACTTCCATGTGTTACCCCCTTCCCTTTTGCAAAAGATCTACCCCCATACCTCCCATGATTTACCTTGCATTTTCCTCTCTATTTATAATTTGAGTTTGTGTGTCTGATTCACTTCATTTAACAGTCTGGTCTCCAGGTGCATCGATCTTCTTACAAATGGCTCAAGTGTATCGTGCCATGGCAGAGAAGCAACCTCATTTTGTATCAGTTGCATTTTCCTTATCTGCTCATCTGTCAGTGGACATACAGGCTGCTTCCAGGACTTCGCTGCTATGAGTGGTGCCACTGTAGACCTGGGCATGCATGTGTTGTGGCAACGTGAAGGCCAGCGCTTGGGCAGATACCTACCAAGGCCACAGCCGGGCCAAGTGGAATTTATAATTTTGTTTTCTTAAGAAGTCTCCATACTGAGTTCCAGAAGGCTGCGCTAGTTTATATTCCCACTGACAATGTGGAAAGATTCCTTTTCCCTGCGGCTTCACCAGTATTTGCGATGTGATTTCTTGATCACAGTCATTCTATCTGGGGTGAGATGGAAGCCAGGGTTGTTTTGCTTCACACTTTTCTAAAACCCAGAGAAGCTGAACACATTTTCATGTAATGATTGGCCATTTCTACTTCACCTGAGAAGTGTTTATCCATTTCAGTTGCCCATTTTTGGATTAATTGAATGATTGATTGATTGATTGATTATTTATTTATTTAGTGTCCAGGGTGTTCAAGGTCTCACTACTAGATTGGACTTGTAGTGACCTGCCTGTTTACAACCACCCAAGAGCTGGGATTACACATACACACCACCACATCCAGTCCCAATTGCTGCCTCAGTGTGCCCCCGGGGCAGGGCAGGCCTGGGGATCAAACCCCTGGCCCCTGGGCCTGCTTGCAAGCACTTTAATCTGCTGAGCTATTGGGCTGGCCCTTTCTTTGTATATTCTAGTTGTTAGTCTTCTGTCTGAGAAGCAGCTGATAATGTTTTTCCCATTTTGTAGGTTGTCTTTTCACTCTGTTGGTTATTTTCTTTGCTGCGTGAAAGCTTTAATTTGACATAATCCCATTTCTTGATTGCTGGTGCTTTTTCTTATGTCCGTAGGGTTCTGTTTAGAAAATCCTGGCCTAAATCTGTGTCTTCAAGGTTTTACGTATTTTATCTTCCAGCAGGTTAAGTGTTCCTGCTTTAACATTTAGATCTTTGATTCGTTTTGATTTTAGTTTAGTGCATAATGAAAGACATGGGCCCAGATTCAGTCTTCTACATGAGCATAGCCTGTTTTTCCAGCACCACTTATTAAAGAGACTATCTTTCTTCAAGTGCATGTTTTTGGCCCCTATGCCAAAGATCAGATAGCTGGATGTGCCTGGGGTTGTCTCAGTAACCCCTATTCTATCCCACTGATCCTATACCATTATCTTCTTATCACTATAGCTTTGTAATATAAGTTGAAGTCTGGGGTTGTGGTGCCTCCTGCTTTGCTTTTATTTCCCAATACTGCTTTTGCTACTGTGGGTTTCTTTTGGTTCCACGTGAATTTTAGATTTTTTTTTTTCTAGCTCTGTGAGGAAGGCTGTTGATATAATCTTCCTTTACCTCTAACTTCATTTCATTTTTAAACTAGCAATGGTTTCAGCAGGTCATTTAGTCTCATGTGAAGCTTGTGAAACATTTAGGTATGTCATTTGCAATATCTGACTAGGAGGGCAAAGAGAATTCTTTTCCATGATTCTGTGGCCTCTGGTAATTATGAAGTTCTTATTCTAACATGTCTTAACCCTGGGCTTTGGAAAGGAACATCAGATACCAAGGATGTCAACCACTTCACAAACATGAAGTCCTAGGAAGCACACAACTCTCATAAGCAGACAGCACTATAGCTAAAATTTTGGATGCCTTCCTTCTGTACTTTATTTATTGTTTCATAACTCAAATTGGCATGACTGCCTACATCAGGTCCACCTTCAGCATTTCCTCTTCAGAGGTCAGCCTTCTCTGAACATGTAGTTGAACCATAAATTACATAAAACTGGGTCTGGGGGTGGTGGCACATGCTCTGTCATCCAAGTATAATGGAAGGCTGAGGACCGAAGACCATGAGTTCTCCACCTTGGGAAATTTAGTGACTTAATCAAGACCTTTCATTTATTACAATATTAAATCTAATAAATACTAAAAGTTCTGGGTATATAAGTTACTGCAAAGACCTTGGGTTTAATCCCCCGTACTAAAAATAAAAATAAATTGTACAAAATTAAAACCCACTTATTGAGAACTGGCTCTTTCTTTAATTCACCTGCGTATCTCATAGCAGACAGGCCTGGCATGGTACTAATGAACTTGAGCAAGTTGGCGTACACAGTGTCAATCAGGTGTCTCACAGGAACCTGAAGAAGGCAGGGGGTTAACCACCAACGGAAGCTCAATTTCAACAGCCTTCATTAGCCCTGAAAGCACTTGTAACCACCGCCTTTGGATACAGCAAAGGGACCAGGCTTCCCTTAGCAAGCTTGTACCACAAAGCTGATATTTCGGAAGGAAAAACTGTTAGAACACCTGTAGGTGTCTCATGTGGCTTTTGCCACCTACCAGCGTCATCTGTGTAATCACATTTCTGCATAATTTTTTTCCTACCAGAGGTAAGTGATTTCTCCCGCTCAAAACATTTTCTTAGACTTTCAAACATCAACACTGAATCTTTCAGAGACCAGTGTCAAGCCACATTTCTTACAGGTCACTGGAGTGAGAGCCACAGACATTTGGTCAGGCAGAGCAGCCTGGGGTTAGGAGATGCCCACCAATGGCCCCTTCACATCACCTCTTTGGGATCCATTCAGCTCTGGGCACTAGAGCTGCAAAGACAGATGAGTCACTGACCTGTCTTCACAGAGCCTACAATAGGTGTGAGAGCGAATGAACCATGCGTCAACAAAGGGACACACAAAGTTGTGGGAAGCTCTGGGAGCACAGGTGACAAGTCCACGTAGGATAAGCTTTAGAGACTGTCTCCCAAAAGAAATGGGACTCCTTTTCTTACATAAGACATGAAGAAACTAAACTGGAAATTTCCAGGTCTCTCCCAGCTTTCTCAATGTTCTGAAAGTCTGTAACTTTATGGATAGCCCAAGAAATTCTGAAAACCAGGACCACCCAGAATTGGTCACTTCTGCAGCTCTCATGGTCTGTGGGACCAGGTTGCTACCAAAAAAGGAGGCTCACACTAAACTGCCATAGAGCCACAAGGACAGGCTGTCCTGCCATGCCTCTCCCCAACCACCAGAAATCCAGTCAACCTCTGGTAAATAAAAAAATCAACTCCAAAGTGGTGCGCCACAAGATGCAGTCCTAGTAGCAGAAAAGTGGAGACACCACTCTTTGACCACGGGGGCCGAAGCCCCACACAGCGCTGGCATGAGGCAAAGGCAGAGCCAGAGGTGCACCCAGTACAAACTAAGACAATGGAGGTAGCACAGAAGACGGCCACGTGGGGGGTCAGTGAAAGGGAGGAGAGTGTTTGTCATCTGGAGCAATCACAAAAGGCTTCCCAACATGTCCCCCTGGAGGTCAGCCATAGGTGGAGATGACATGAAGAAGGAGTGGTCCACACAGAGCAAACGACGCGAATGGAAGTGAGAAGACAGTCAGGCAGAATGGGACTGGAGCTATGGAATACAATGATTAATAATATTTTTTTCATCAGTACTGAGGATTAAAGCCAGAACCTCACACACTGGGCAATCACACTACACTGAGCTACATTCCCACCCTGTATTATTTATTTTGAGACAGTTTTCCCTAAGTTGTCCAGATTAGCCTCAAATTTGTAATGTTCCTATCTCAGCCTCCCACATAGCTGGGATTACAGGTATGTGCCACCACGTTTGACTATAAATACTACTTACTGAGTTTCTACCCATGGTCTAAGAATTCCATACGTCTCATCTCACCTTTTATTGTCACCTCAGATAGAAATGTCATCCCAATTTCTTTCCTTTTTTGTTGGACAGGTTCTTGCTATGTAGCCCACACTGGCCTCAAACTCAGGGCAATTTCCTATCACAGCCTCTTGAGTGCCGGAATTTACAGGTGTGTGCCACCACACCTACCTTCGTCCTCATTTTCAAGACTAGAAAGCTAAAGTTTGTGGGATTCAAGATAGGATTTTTAAGTTGTTTCTGATTCCACAGTCCATATTCTTAACCACCATGCTCACATACTGAATATCCTGCTAGTGAATGTATAGTTATCCCAAGAGGCAATGGAGAAGACATTGTTTTTAAGGAAAAGGCTGATACAGGGCAGCAAGCAAGCCAGAGCAGTACAGAAAACAACTCATAGCAGGGAAAGACTGCAGCTAAAGGTATCTTTGGCTTCAGTGCTTTGATAATGACATATTCACAAGAGCAATAGAACCTTCTG
Source organism: Capromys pilorides (assembly GCA_004027915.1). NCBI lineage: Eukaryota > Metazoa > Chordata > Mammalia > Rodentia > Capromyidae > Capromys > Capromys pilorides. The sequence continues at coordinate 6,762 of PVKN010011648.1, forward strand.
CACTGAGGTAATAGCAAGAAAGAAAGGAAAGTACCTGCTGACAACATTAGAGACAGGGTTTGGGGTATGACTCCAAGGCAGAGTGCTTACCCAACATGTTCAAGGCCCTAAGTTCAATGCTCAGCAACACACACGCACACACACACACACACACACACACACACACATATGCACACAGGCACACACAGGCACGCACACATGGTAATATCACCAGGAGCTGGTTAGTGATTCCATGTGGTGGAAGAGGCATGACGCAGTGGCTGGAGAGTGTGTGTGTGCTGTGCTAGAACCATTCCACTCCATCCATCCTCTCAGGTTCAAAATTAGAGTGAGTTGTCTGATTTTGTTTTATCCCTATAAAATCTGGACCTAGTTGTTAATCCTGTTAAAGAAATTTAATGTAAGTTTTATTGCTGAGAATGAGGAAAGGCAAAAGTTTTCCTGTACTGTAAGTCTGCCCTGATTTCCTATTTCTGCAGAACACTGTATGTAATAGGCACTCAATTAGCATGTACTAAAAGTACACAAATAAACCACACATACTTGAGGCTTTTACCTCTACCTACTCTCCAAACAGAATTCCAGAGGCACGAGTCAAGAACAGGAGTGAAGGACGTCAGAGAGTCAGAACGTGGCCCTTTCAGCACACTGGGTCGCAGCTTCAGGCAGGGCGACCCCGCCTGGGTCTGTCTTTGGGATGTGGGGTGTCACTCCTGATGCTTAGCTGGGCCTCAGTGTGCACTTACTGAGTGATTCAGTGCATGAATGAGTTTGATTATCCAGATTGAAAAGATCCTAGCAATTTGCATTTGCATGGGAGAGTGTGTGCAGCCACCAGCCGGCACAAGCTAGCACACCAATGGTATTAGTGCTTCTTTTCCAGAAGTCTTGGCCTTTCCTGCAAAACTCAACACTGAATACCTGAAGGAAAAAATAAAAATCCCACTGGCAAGTCTTGCTTTTAACAGTGGAAGACTCCCAGCGATGTTGCCAATATCCCAAGGGCCCAATACCTTTCTGGCTTTGCAATAACTCCCAAGTTAAATTGCCAAAGAGTTATAAGCCTCTTATTAGTTGGACGAATTCCTCCAATCTCTCTGCTGGCTTTACTTTCCCTGCACACAGGTTGGTGAGTTCCATTAGCATTCGTGTGTCTGCAAGTTTGCCTGCCGCTAAGCAGCTCTGGCATTTCTGGGCTAAGCATCTGCTCTATGATCTACGATCTCCCATCTCCACTCCCTCCTGCCTTCACTTTGAACTGAAGAGCTGTGTTAAGCAACCCCACTACCCACCAGCTGACAAGCTGAGACCTGAGTCTTCATTAGTGTTACAACACTTGCATTTATCCCAGGCTAACCAGTAACACCAGTATTCAAACTGCAGTGTGATGATAACCACAACGACCCAGATGAAATGGCCAGGACCAGTTCCCAAAAGTCAGGGGAGGAAGTGCAGCACTAGAAAAGCTGGCAAGAGAATGCAGTTCTCTTATGGCGGCTGAGCCCCTGGGAGGCTCAAGTAGAAACGTGGCTTTAGGTGGTGGCCCTGGGTTTACACTTCAAAAACAGAGCTGGTAGACAGAGTAAATGTCACCCAGGTAAAGATCAATCTGATCGTTTGATATCAACATCCACTTGAGAAATCAAACTATTTCAGGTAGACCAACCCTAATTGATAAGTGATTGCCTAACCCTATTTCGTTTTGAACTGGCATAGCTACCATACTAAGTTTTAGCGTATTTTGTTTCCACATGTACTTCTATATAAGTAAGAGTTATGTGATGATTTTATTATATGAATGAAATAAAATGTCCAAGCAATATTTATTTCCCAATGAAAGCTTTGTGGAAAGAATTATAAGCTAGGTTCTGTTTTTATTTTTCTTCGGAAAGGACACATGTCTTTAGTGCACTGGTTATACTCCTAGGGTGTGACAAGGTTTAATGCCAGGAGGCCATGTGATTAGTTTCTGCACACCATTTCTACTGATTTAAGCCTCCTATTTAGGATTGAAGGAAATAATCATTTTATTAACTGCTATCAAGGTTATGGAGAAAATTTGAATCTGGAAATCTGTCATTCTGTCTTTCCTTCTTAGTAGCATTATCTTATTTCATCTTTAGTTTTTCCTGGGTAATAATAAACCAGGACCTTCCAATGGTCCTGGAAAAAGGGTAGAGAGGCTGATGAAGAGGAGAAGGGAGGGGCAGGACAACGCCCTGTACAAAGGGTACACAAAGCTCTAAAGTCCAACCCAAGCATCTCTGGGATTAGAACATCCAATCTGAAATCAAGAATGGATTCAGATTATAGTTAAACAAGTTAGCAGCACAAATGCATCCTGTCCTAAAAAGCACTGTAGTTTGCTGAAAAAAATAATTCCTCTAGTCTTGCCATCTGTTATCTGAATCCTTTCCTCTGCCTCAAGACGATAAATGAACTGTCCATGACAAAGAGAACTTCTACAGTACTTCCTGATTCCTTCTAATCGCTCTATTTTGTTAGTAAAATAGTTATTTACCATTCTCTATGGACTTTGCTATTTATTTTTCCATATCCTAAAAGGCATCTTTTGTTCTGTCCTGTTTGGTTGGGTTTTTTGTCTTTTGGAGATAAGGTCTAACTGTAGCCCAGCCTGACCTCAAGCTCACAGCAGCCCTCCTGCCCCAGCCCCCAAGTGCTGGGATTACAGGAGTGGGACACTATGCCCAGCTTCCTATGACAGATCCTGATACACCAACATTACTATTAACAACTGTTTACCACACACTAGCTAAAACTTTACCTACCTCTCCATGGTTATTTTCTGACACATCTTTTATTTTATTTCATTTTTCTATTAATTCCTGCATCCACTCGCTGGTCTTAGCAATGTATATTTGGTATAAAGAAGGTGACCTGACATGCATCAGCCCAGATCACACAGAAGAAAATCACTAAGGTTCTCAGATTACACAGATGGCCTAATCTACAAGTATTACCCCAAACGTAACACAGGAGAAGGACCCAAGGGATGGTCCACTCTCTGCTTACCCACATCATGAGGAAATTCATCTTACTTTTATACACTCCAATTTGAAAATAAATTTGAATAAAAATTTTTCTTCTTAATTTTACATGATGAAGAATTACACAAGTCCCAGTTAGAAAATATTAAATAACTAGCAAAACATAAAACATCTCGTTTATCTTAAGTCTTACTAGAACTGTAGGCAAGCCAACCATTTCCTTCAGAATGAAGAGGAAAATAGGTTTCAAAAATGTGGCCAGACTTCCAGGACAATGTGAAATACCAGTGCTAAGAAAACTGGATGCAGATCAACCAGAAGCCTGTGTTGTCTTTTCAACTTTTTTCTGGATCTAAAATGCTTTGCTTTTTGTTTTTTATTTTTGTTTTTGTTTTTTATGTACTTAGTACGGGGTCTATGGGGTCTCACTACACAGATCAGACTCGCAGTTATCCTCCTATTTTCAGCCTCCCAAGCTCTGGGATTACAGGCAAGTGCCACCACACCCAGTCTCATTCACCACCTCAGCATGCCAGGGAGGCAGGGCCAGCATGGCATGGGGATCGAACCCCCATCCCCTGAGCTGGCCTAAGCAGGTGCTTTAGTCCACTGAACTATCTGGTCAGCCCAAAAATGTGTGTGTGTGTGTGTGTGTGTGTGTGTGTGTGTGTGTGTGTTTTGTTTTGTTTTGTTTTGTTTTGAATAAGAACATTTAAAAGGGACTGAAATGGGACTGCAAGGCGGGCAGAAGAAACTCAGAGTTCACATTGCGGTCTGATGTGCCAGATGGTAACCAGAGAATGTCTAACCTCCAATCTGTGGAGGCCTGTCCTTCCGTTACAGAGCTGAACAATCGACATCGCTCCTGTTACTAGGGAACGTTGCCCAACACCCGGCTGGCTGAGGAGACCCCCACCCTCCTGCACGCAGAGGCTTGATCATCCCGACCTTGCTCGGCATCCTCTCTGAGACCTCTCTCACTATGGAATTCTTCCTGTGCTTGGGTATGCCGGGGTGTGGAATCAAGTCCCAGGAGTTACAGTGAGCAAGCCTAACTGTATCTATGAATTTCCTGTGTGTGGATGCTTTTAATGTTATTTAAATTGTAAGGCTTACTGGGAAGATGAAAAAGAGAATAGCAAGGCGAAGGCAGCTAGATCAGTTCTGTGCAAACAAAGTTAATGTGACTTGGTGCACGCCAAGATTAAAAGTGATTGAGCGACGGGGGCAGGGGGAGGACAAAAATAGAAAACCACTGAGGCCCTTTGCCAGCCTTCTTAAAGTAACTACCATTGTGTTGGATTAAAAGGCATTTGCTGAAGATTTTGTGAAGAATTAAGCTTATTTGTTATTCTTTTAGAACAGAAAGGCAAATAAAAGAAAAGCTGTTAGTCAACATTGTCTTAGAAGATAAAGCCTCCAAGATAGCGTATATCTCAATGGGAAGCTTCGAAGAACGGAAGAACGGACTGACAGCTCGCTTCAGGATTTCAGCTCTGAGGCTGACACATCCTTCCCCACCTGCCCTCGTGTTCCGGGGCTCCTTTGGATGCCCGCGTCCTGTGGACACAGAGAGCATCCCCAAGCGTTAACTGCCTCCCAGTATAGGATTTGGAGGACAGAGAGAAAAAAAGGAGAATTGTTCAGGCAGAAAAAACTCTGGACTATCCATCCCAGCGTTCTTCGTTGCTTTGATATTTTTTTTCATCTGTGAATCAGTTTTCCAGACTTTCACAACACAGCAAGTTGATTTCAAGATTCTTTCCCATAGAAGAACCTCCAGACCCAAGGATTAACGTCAGCCCTAGGGCAAGTAGCCTGCAAGGGCAGAGGCCAGAGCTGGGATGAAGAGGCTCTGGGAGATGTTTCCAGCAGCAAGAGTACTTGGTGCTCAGGGCGAGGCCTCAGCACTTCCTCTGTGAGCCAGGAGCAGCAGGCAGGAGACACAGCACACACCCATGGAGGGCAGGGCATGCTTCCTCCTCATGTTCAACATTCACGCAGGCCAGAAGCATTTCTCTCCATGCCCAGAAGCGAATCTCTGTATAGTACTTCCCTGACTGTTCATTCTAGTTTTAATTGCTGTGCTTCCTAGAAGGCCAGTGGAGGGCGCTCTGGAGGAGACAGGATCTGAAGGAAGAAAAACAGCTCCTGGATGCACATATCTCCAGTTCTCCCAGCTCAAGATACCTCTCTGTGTCTGTGGTGGAAGAGAAACCAGCACCACACACTCACCAAGGCAGGCAGCTCGTGGCTCTTCCAATTGCAAGAGTCGAAGTTCTGATATTTCTTTCCCCCTCATAAGGGTCCCTGGTAAAACTACTATAATAAAAGACAAATTAATAAAAAAGCATACTAATTTTTTTAAGCAAGGATTATATGATGTAAGAGTCTCAGAGACCCAAAGATCCAAGAGGAATGATCTATTTTTATTTTTAGGTTTCATGAAGAATGATCAGCCATGTTGAAATGTGATTGAGACCAATACGTATGATCTCATGTAATACATTGAGGAGGGCAAGCCAGCATGGCCTGTCTGTTCAGATTCTTCTAGACCTCTCTGTGGAGTATTCCTTCCCTTCATATGGGGCAGCACCCTCTGGAACAAAGGTCTTAGGACATAGAATCAGATAAGAATAGATCAGAATTTCCTTCTGGCCAGCTCCTACTGAGAAATGCCGGATAAGTTACCATATTTCTGGGGTTTATTGCTAGCTTTGAGGAAGAAGAGTTTTAGTTTCTATGACTCACCTTGGAGAAGAGGAGCTCTGCTTTCTGTAACTTGCTTCAGGGGAGAAAAAGACAGGAAATAGGAGGGCAAGAGAAGGTCAGAGAGAGACTATGCTTCTGAAGTTGTTCCTGAGGCCATCGAACCTCCTTTTGTTCAAAGTTCTCAACCTGCTAAATACTTCAGAGTACCTGTGTTTTGAGGCCCAACAATCAAATGATTTTCAGGCTAGATGTTGCTCAGGAGCAGTGGTTCTCATGTGGGTGACCTCGGCTTCCCACTCTAAGGAGACATCTGGCAAGATCTGGTGACATTTTTCATTGCCACAAGTACTCCTAGTATCCAGGTAGAGCCTGGGAGTATTGCTAAACTCTTAGCATGTGCAGACAGCCTTCCGTGGGGAGAACTATGTGACCCAAATGACGACACAGCCAAGGCTGAGAAGCCCTGTCCTGGGGGATGGAATGAAAGTTAAAGTTTCCTTTCTTCCCTACAAAAAGGTTTAAAATTTAAAAAAAAAAAATTCTAACTTTTCAATGTTTAAACTACTTCATATCTGTCATCTCACCTGATTACTAAGATCTTCACAGGCTGTTCAAACAAGTAAATAAAAAGACACACACATAACTACTCAGGGCAGAAAATGGAGATTCTGAAAATACTTCACAACTTGTTCACACAGATATTTTCATTATTGAAATCAAACATGTTGAATAAAAAATTTTCTTCTTAATTTTACATGATGAATCACACAAGTCCCAGTTAGAAAGTATGAAATAACTAGCAAAACATGAAGCATTTCATTTATCTTAAGTCTTACTAGAACTGTAGGCAAGCCAACCGTTTCCTTCAGAATGAAGAGGAAAATAAGTTTTGCAAACGTGATCAGACTTCCAGGATAATGTGAAATGCCAGCACTAAGAAAACATCACATCTCTAGCCTGAGTTTGTTAAAGGGGGGAAATCAAAGGAATAGCAGAGGTATTAACATCAAAACGGAAAAAGGAACACACTTATGAAAAATTAAAACATAATGTGGAATAATAACAAGAAAATTAAAGCTGGATGTAGTGGCACACGGCTTGTAATCACAGCACTCTGGAGCTGAGGCAGGAGGATCACTGCAACTTCAAGGACAACCTGGACCACATAGTTAGATCAAGGCCTGAACTGCTTAGTGAAACCCTCCCTCAAAAAGACTATATATATATATATATATATATATATATATATATATATATATTACATTGTAAAATAAACAAGTTGATGATTGATATTATATGGAATCATTTAAGGTAATTAAAAGATTAATGACAATTGGCAAGCTTAATCATTCACTTCTCACTCAGCCTTTTACCTAAAATCAAGTGTAGTATCTGTACTTACCACCTCAAAATTACCTTTTTGCTTTAGGGAGCATCAAACCTGCACTTTTTATTAGCACTAGTTTTTAAAATTTATAAATTCATTAAGAGGAATTCTTTCTTCAAACCAACTAGAAAGTTACTGAAAGATTAAATTGGGACAGCAATTGCGAGACATTGAGCTCCATAGAGACAGCAGTGCTGGGACAAGTGAGAGCCGGATGGGCACAGGGCGACTCTACTTTGCTAAGGAAAACAAGTAAACATGGACAAAGGAGATCCTACGAAGCCGAGAGGCAAGATGTCATCATAGGCATTCTTTGTGCAAACTGGCGGAGAGGAGCACAAGAAACACCCAGATGCTTCTGTTAACTTCTCAGAGTTTGTTAAGAAGTGCTCAGAGAGGTGGAAGACCATGCCTGCTAAAGAAAAAGGAAAATTTGAAGACACAGCAAAAGCAGACAAGGCTCATTATGAAAGGACAAACAAACAAACAAACAAAAAAATTTCATAGATCCCAATGCACCCAAGAGGCCTCCTTCAGCCCTCTTCTTGTTCTGTCCTGAGTATCACCCAAAACTCAAAGGAGAACATCTTGGCCTCTTAATTGATGATGTCACAAAGAAACTTGGAGAAATGTGGAACAATACTGCAGCAGATGACAAGCAGCCATGTGAGAAGAAGGCTGCTAAGTTGAAGGAAAAGTATGAAAAGGACATCACTGCCTACTGGGCTGAAGGAAAACCTGATGCAGCAAAAAAGGGAGTCGTCAAAGCTGAAAAAAGCAAGAAAAGGAAGGAAGAGAAGGAGGATGAGGAAGATGAGGATGAAGAGGAAAAAGAAGATGAAGAGGACAAGGAGGATGAAGAGCATGATGATGAATAAGTTTGTTCTAGCGCAGTTTTTTTTTTCTTGTCTGTAAAGCATTTAACTCCCCTATATACAACTCCTTTTGAAGAAAAAACAATGAAATGTAAGGCTGTAAAAGATTTGTTTTTAAACTGTACAGTGTCTTTTTTTTTTTTTTTTTTTTTTTTGTATAGTTAACATGCTACCAAATATGTCTTTAGATAGCCCTGTCCTGGTGATATTTTCAATAGCCACTAATCTTGCCTGGTACAGTATAGGAGTTGTAAATTGGCATGGAATTTTAAAGCAGGTTCTTGTTGGTACACAGCACAAATTAGTTGTATATGGAGACAGTAGTTTTTCATCTTCAGTTGTCTCTGATGCAGCTTATATGAAGTAATTGTTGTTCTGTTCTGAGTATCACCCAAAAATCAAAGGAGAACATCTGTAATTGAAAAAAAAAGAGAGAAAGAAAGAAAAGAAAAAAGTTGCAACTGTTTTGTTGACATTCTGAATGCTTTTAAGTAAATGCAATTTTTTATTTAAAAAAAAGAGATTAAATTGATCCAACACTACCTGAAAGCAGAATGGCAGTTGCAAAACAATATTCCAAACAGGAATTTGTCAAACTTAGGTAAAAATGACTTAAACATTTCTTCACAAAATCCTAGAGTCATAATTTTGCAACAAATAGTAGAGAATTAGATGACAAAATATCTTTTCAAAATAGATTACAAATCATCTTTTTTAGCTCAACTAGGGAAGTAAAAACATGAAGTCAACTAAATTAAATATCATAGAATTCACAGCTAAACTTTAGATTAAAATAAGAACATCCATTTGAGTGGGAAAAAAATTTCCCTTGGCCCAGGAAACCTACTGAATATACTAAATATCAAGCTCAAACCACATTTTAAATTTGTATCTGATCTTTCCTGGTATTACTAAATTTATAACCCATAATCCTTTACATGAGCTCTAGGATCTGTGTCATGGGGGTGCGCTAGTGGAAGATACTGCTGGTCTGTTGCTCATGTTCCCCATCTATCAAGTAGGAGAGGAAGAAAAACTTAGTACAGCAGGTTTGTGGAGAGGAAGCTGCCCACAGTAGAGGGGTGGCTCTCCAGGCCACTTCCCTGCCCGGGGCATGTCTCCCAGATCCTGTGTCAGCTTTTGTGTACTGCTCAGCTGGAACTCATGCCTTGTTTGCACACCTATCCTCAACTGGAAAACAGGAACAATCACCTGGCTTAGAAACAAACACTTTAAGCAGCAGCACTCTGCAGTTGCTGTCTCTCAGTTCAACCTGAGAAGAAAGAGCCACAAAAGAAGATGGACGTGTGGTATGCCACGAATCTTTTGAGAGTCCCTCGGACAACACCAACCTTGCAAGAGGACAGATGTCACAAAGATTAGGACCTCAGGAACTCGTAGAATTTAGCTCACCATGTCTTATATAGACTAAGCAAATGCAAGCGTAACAAAGCCCTCATTAGAATTGCGTTTCTTACATATCCAGGAGAGAAGCCACTTTGCTGAAATTTAAAATATATTTACAATCCTTTTAATAATTTGACAAAATTATAATTGATTTTATAATTTTAAAATTTTAAATTAGAAGGTTTAAGTTTTTAAAGTAATTGCAGCTAACTGAGGTCTAAGACTGTGAGTTTAATAGTAATAAAATAGGGGCCAGCCAAATAGCTCAGCAGATTAAATCACCTGCAAGCAGGTGCAGGGGCCAGGGGTTCGATCCCTGGGGCTGCTGTGTGGGTCTTGCCCTTGGAGCATGCTGAGATGGCAAGTGGGTGTGGTGGTGCAAGCTTGTAATCCTAGCTCTTGGGAGGCTGTAAATAGGAGAATCACTACAAGTTTGATCTAGTAGTGAGACCCGGAACATCCTGTAGACCCTTCCCTAAAAAATACAATAAGTAAATAAATATTGATAAAATAAATAAATGCTTTCTTATTAAATAGGCATCCTCTGTCTCTGGAACTCGAGGAGGAGTCCAACTGTGTGAAGGTGCCGAGGTCAAGGAGAAGCCGGACTTCAGCGGAGTTTGGGGACATCGACAGTGACAAGTGCACCTGTCTTTGTGTTACTAATGATTGTAGCAATCTCAAAACTCACTGAGATTTCTGCTCTTAAACTGGGAGTCTGCACAGTGTTTGGCCGCAGACTTCCTGGGCATGCCAAGTGGCACCTAACCTTCCCCTCTCCCCCTGCCTGGCTCTTAGTGGTGTGCCCCCATAGAGTGCAGTTTTGTGACCAGGAATCCTTCAGCAGTCCTGTTGCTCCTATCTGGTCAATTCTCAGACTGGCAGCATTTGTTTACAAACTGACCTCTCAGTCAAAGAAAACACAGAATGTAACATCAATAATAGTGCTTTTAATTACTATAACTTTCTAGTAAAACTTTAAGTCATGGAGCTCAGCTTCTATGTCGAGAGAAAAAGGAAACGTTTTGACCTACAAAGAGAATCAGATATGTAAACCATGATCTCCTGGAGAGGAACCTCTAATCCTGAAAGCTCAACCAGCTAAAACCTGCAAACGACTACTACCCTTTATTGTTAAGGCCGATACATATCTGGATAGTCTTTGTAATGTGTGGAAATACGCTGAGCTTGCCCTTGAAGGCCACTAGGGAAAGCTGCCATGGGCAATCTCGTTATACAAGTGAAGAGGCAGAGGAAGGCACTTCCATCTGTGTAGGAACACTGTGGTAGGAAGCGAAGCCACCGAGAGGTCAGTGAACCCCACCCTGCAAGTCAGTGACTCCAACAACCCTCCAAATGGTCCTCAGTGCATCCCAACACGTGGCTGGGGGAGGATGGGGACTTCACAACTTCACAAGGTAGCCACCCCTCCTGGACTCAGATACTTTTAATATTCATAAAGCTGTACTCTTATTAAAATACCAAGAGCCTCCTGAATAGTTCTTACTAATCATACTGTTGCCCGCTAAAAACATTCAAGACTCCAGGCTTTGCAAGAGCATTCCAGCAGTTCAATCGGCATGGGCTGCTCTGAATGGCTGTGTATTATCAATCAGTCTCCACTGGGAACAGGGAGTTGCTTTGGATCCCAGTCCTACCAGCAGCAAGCTCTTGTTGCAACCTGCAAAGAATTACTCTTCAAAGCAAACCAGAATCTCTCACAAGTTATAAACAATAGTTTGTTTCTTGATAAGAACAAAGTTGAGTGCAAGCAATGAGGTTTAAAAAAAGGCAAAAAAAAAAAAAAACTGATTACATATAATCACATATGTTGAACTATTTCTAGCCTAGATAAAATCTTAATATAATGAATATTGTTACAAGAGATAAAGATAACAATAATAACAATAATTTTATTTATAAACCATTTTCCAGCCAATGTGCTTCGGGCATTGCATGATCCTATGCAATGATTAAAACACTATTAAAACTTCAAACAAATAAAACATAAGCTTTTCTTCAGATATGAAATGAAGTACTGCTGAAAGAATCAGAGGCTAGTATTTAAAGTGCAGAAAAATGGCATCAGGTAATAGGAAACATCACAGAACAATCTCTCTGCCTTCTTTTTTCCACTCTAGTTACTCTGAAAAAAAAAAAAAATAACCTCTTTAATTCTCTTTGCCATATCTTCTAATGCATTTGTTTCCCAACCCACTTCCTCCTTAGTTCCTGTTGTCTAGATTAAATGTTCTCTTTTCTTAAATGAACATCTTGTTTTTATGTCCATTCAGTAAAGATTTCATTAAAAACAGGTTTTTCTAAAGACTAACAAACACAAACAAGAGTGATTAAGCTATTTCTCCAATAATAGGGCTTTCGTGCTCTCTTCATGCATTTCAGTGATATGACCAATGACATTTTTAAAAAACAAAAATATCAGTATGGTCAATGCCCAACCAGAAAACAATTTCCAATCTTTCAACCATCATGACATCCTTTTGCTCTGACTTCTTCATAACCACGAACTCCCTCCTCCCTTCCAAAAAGATGAGGATGGTGTGAAAAACACTGCTAACTACCTACACCACAACCATTTCCTCCCTCTCTCCTCCTTGCTAACAGAACACTATTTTTGTTCAGTGTCAGGGGTCATATGGTCATGGGCCCCTCCCCCCAGAAGAAAATGGTGAATCTAAGACATTCATAGCAATTCTACTCCCCTTGGTCTGGGGTGTGTTTGGTCCCAGGTACATAACCCAGCTCAGAACAAAGAGACACAATGTAAAAGGGAATAGACATTTTCTAGGCTGGGGCTATACCTCAAATTATAGGCAGCTGTGATTTTTTAGAATTAGCACAGTGATCTTGGGACCTTAAGATTCAGACCCAAGGGTCTAAGCTAGCACCAAGCAATAACGGGTGTGAAAAAATGGGAGATCACCAGGACCCTGAGTCACATACCCTCACCCTGCACTGCACTGTCTTCCTTATACCTATCAGTTTAACTGTGTGATCTTGAACTTGCAGCTAAAGTATTGACATGAACTCAATAGGCATTTTTATGTAGATTTCACATAACTGAAGTGGTGATATACTTTTAGGATTCCTGTTTTTAGGAAATAATTTCACACAACTGAAAACTGTTGGAATGTTGTAACACGACTGCCACTCAAGTAATATTTGAGTACCTGGCATCTACCAAGCACATTAACATTCACATTTGCCAATTCTCGTTATTACATTTTAAAAAGCATTCAATTTTTAAAAGAAAAAAGAACATGACAAATAAAATGGTTTGTTTAAGATTACACAGCTTTGAGATGTTAGACCCAGAGTTAAGACTCAGTTTTTGTTGAATCAAAGACTAGTTCGCCTCTCAGTCCATAAAGATGTGTATTAGACTGTGATTACTGGCTGTGTTTCTCAACTGAACATTGACAATGACCTTAATGTATTTTGGTTCCTTTTGGTAATCTGGGGAGGCATATTGGGACTTAATAGCATCTCAGAAAAAAATGTGGTTCAACATCATATTTGATGAACTGCATGGTCCTACAAGAATTTGGATTTAGGGGTTTCAGGTTAGCTCAATGGTTTAAGCACCTGCTGGGGCAATCCCAGTCAGACACGGGGGACAGGGGCTCAGTCGCCACCCCCACTCTTAAGATAGCCTGAGCCAGCTAAAAAAAAAGAATTTGGATTTAATTGTTAATAACAGAAGCTGAAAATGTGCTGCTCACGGTTCACATATTCACATATTTTAGTCGATTGATGCTATTAAAAAGACAAGCGAGCTCAGCTGTGGTGGCACATGCCTGGAATTCCAGCACTTGGGAGTCTGAGGCAGGAGGATCGGTGTGAGTTTGAGACCAGACTGGGTTGCAAAAGTGAGCTCACGGCCAGTCTGAGCTGCATAGAGAGACGCTGTCTCAAAAAAAAAAGATAAGCGGGGCATGGTGTCACATGTATGCATGGAATCCCAGAACAATAGGAGGCTGATGCAAAAGGATCAAAAGTTTCCACCTAACCTAGGAAACCCAGCAACTTGGTGAGACTCTGTCTCAAAATACAAAAGTAAAACTAGAATGCGGGGTCTGGTTCCATGTAAAGGCCTTGAGTTCAATCCCAGTTTACACAAACACACACACACACACACACACACACACACACATATACACACTGAGAAAATGGAGAGGGTGAGAGTTGTTTACCCAGATTTTTTTTTCCCCTCCTGATGAATTTCAGGCACATAAATCCATGGTAGAACTCTATCACTGGATCTCCATAGCAAATATGCTATGCTGGCCAATACTAAAAAGTAATTCAAAATTTTTCTAACTTCTCAAGTTCTTATGAATTCTTTCCTTTTGGAACAACAAAAGATTGACTTAAATTCATTTATTCATTCAATAAAAATGTGTTGAGTATCCAGGTATTCTGCTAGGCACTGCAAATACTAAGGGTAAACAAGATACACACAATCCAAGTTCTTATGAAACTGCTATTATCATGGGCTACGCAGACAATAAGCAAGACAGCAAATAAATAGTAAGTGTCTCAGAAATGACACAATGAAGAAAACAGAACAAGAAGCAAAGAAGGGCTGACACTGGCTGGGCTGTTGGGAAAGATCTTTCCTCCAAAATCCACTGACATTGGAGCCATAAGACGATGGTGTGGAGGGGCTGGGGAGATAGCTCTGTGGTACAAGTGCCTGCCTGGCAAGGGCAAGGTTGTGAGTTCAAACCCCAGTCCTGCAAAAAAAAAAAGACAACAGTGTGGGATGCATAGGAGCACAGGTAAGATAAGCGTTTGACTCAGGGGACACAAGAAGAGCAGTGCTCAGGCGAATCGGTAAGATGGGTGTGTGTTGCAGACTGTGGCCGTCACTTACCAGTAACTTCAGCCTTCCATATCCATCTCTCCTCAGCATTCCCAACCTGATATCTGCAATATTATATTTTAGGTTTCCCATCTCAGAATCAATCAAACTCCTCACCTCTCCTCCCCTGCCCGGAATCTGTTCCCTGCAGCCTTTCCATCTCTAGCTTGTGGCAACTCTGTGCTTTCTCAGGCCAAAATCCTGCTACCATCCTCCATGCCTCCATTTCTACCCCCCCGCCCCAATCTAATCTAGCAGGAAACCATGAGTCTACTTTCCTAACAGATTGAGATTAGATTTGGTCTAGCCATTCCTCTGCTTCAGCCTAGAGTCCTACACACGGTGACTCAACAGGGCTAACCTCTGCAGGACTCAGACTAGGAGTCACCTACTCTCTGGATCACTTTCATGGTCCTCCT
>PVKN010011649.1:0-21444 GCA_004027915.1 Capromys pilorides
CCCATGTAGGAGAGAGTGGAACATTTGTAAACTAAGAAACTTAAAAGGAATTCCAAGATAAAAGAAAGTGAGAGTTGATATTTCTTAGTTCTGGCTGTCTTTTAGTCACAGTCCCCAAGTCATTTCTCATAAGACGCTTTTTCTCTTTGGTAAACAGTGTTCCCTCTGAGGTAACCAGAAGTCTTATTTACAGTATTTAATATACAAGCAGTCAGTCTAAGAAGTTGATGTTTACCAAGTTACATTCAATACAGAATATGTTCGTAATGAACACAGAACTATGGGCTCTTTGTTGTCATTAAGCGTCTGTCAGAGAGCTTCCCTTGGTCATAGTTTCCTCTTCTGTGAAGAGCTATAATGCAAGGTTTTTCAGAAAGGTAGTGAGGTAGAGTAAATGAGATAACACTTATTTCAGTGGATTAGAACATATCACATGACTTGTTAAATATAAAGAATATAAAATATTGTTAAATATAAAGAATCATTGCAATAATTATTGTTGATAGTTGGAATATGGGGAAAACAAAGTTTACTGAACCTCTTCTGATTACTATATGATGGCCTATGTGTATGGCATTATACTCATTTTTTTAAACATAGGGATTCTTGGGATTTTTTAAAACTAATTGTGCATAGCTGATTAAAAATGTGTTGTTTACTTCCTGTATCCACTGTTGGACTATAAACCACTCATTTGCCTTTCTCCCTCAGTGACTTAACACCCAGTAGGTGCTCAATTGTGCGTTGACATAGATGGACAGTGATGTCAGGATGCATGGTTTTAGACTTCAATTTCCTTGGGTAAAATATTTTTCCCATGTGGTTTCAAAACACGCTTCAACTGTGACCTGAGGCCTCCATGACTCATTCAGCCTTCCAACCAAAAACACCGGGAGAGCTAATTACTGTAAAAGGTGAAGTCTTCAAAAAGAAAAAATTGTCTACCTACAGTAACTAAACAGAAACCACCTACCATCTAATTTCATGTTGGGCCATAAACCCCCAAAGAGCAGGGATTTTCCATTCCCATCTCAGACCGCATTGAACATGCGGCATAAATCACTTTGGAACGTACTCAGATAAGAGCAAAGAAACTGACACGTCACAGCCCCACTATGGCTTTCCTAAGGTCCTGTGATGTGAACTACATTGTGCTCAGCTCCATGTGGCCTACCGAAGACATGGAAGCCTGTCCTTGACTTCAGAGAAGCTGGCAGCATAAGAAGGGCATAAGTCCACACGAGGGAAGGGCAGAATCGCTCAGGAGGGGCTCAAGTGACAAGAGGCAAACAAGTTTTGATTCTGGAATGTTTTGTAGAGTGAAAACAATTGCCTTTGTTGATTTTTCAAGTTTTAGCCTTAGAACTTAATTACTTCATTCTTAATTTTATTTATATAAATGGAACATAAAAAGGTTGGGGTGGCGTGGGTTCAAAAGAAAGAGCCTGGTGAACTTACGCTTGCTTGGCTTTGAGAGATACTTCTGCTTCTTATTCATAGCACAGGAGCTGAAAGGAGGCTTTGTTTCAGAATCCTACCTGTTCCTATGTGGACAGAACAGGTCATAAGCCTAATGCTGCCTGAGGAAGCCCAGGGATGGCTTTATTCTTCTAGTCAGAACTCAAGATGGGGAAAATGGATACTACCCTGCTCTGTGGTCCTTCATTTCCCTTCTCTGCCCTGAGTAGTGCACTTCGAGGGACACAGCAACCACAGAGAGCAGGCTGGGCAGGCTGGAGCAGCCTGACAAAACCAGAGAGGCTGAGGGTACTGAGTGGGAAAACACTGGAAGGTCTAAGGCCTGCGACAAGGTGGATTACAGGAATGGAGAAATAGTGGTGGGGACACAATGTATAGGTAGAAATAGTGTAACAAGTGGTCCAAACCAAGGATAGCAGATTAATGCTGTTGCCAATAGGAATGTATGATAACAACTAGATGGTAGCTTGGCTTGAGCATTTTCCTTGGTCTGGCCACTCATTCATGAAGTAAGTGTCAGGGTGAAGCAGTAACTGGAGGCCTCCCGAAGATCCTGGCCTGCTGTGGGCTAACAAGGACCGTCCTACTGTAATTTCCATTGCTCCTGTATCTGTCAGGAGTGCTTCTTTCCTTGTTGATCATGGTTACAAGTTGGGTGCTGCAACTCTGGACATCACACTCATGCTCACTGAAGATAGGAAAGGGACAGGAAAACGAGGGCCACTGTCAACAGATATGTTTTTACTTCTTATTGCCAGAATGCCATTACTTGATGACACCTGACAAGGAAGACTAGGCAATAAGATTATTAGCTTTGGCATCCTCTAATAGATATAATTGGTGTGGAGCTTAAATTTGGTATAGAGAGACAATGAACAGTGGCCGTCACAGGCTCTGATCTGTTGCACCTCTCTCCACTGCATCTTTCGCTGCTCTACCCCTTGCTGATGCCCCCACACTCTGTGTGATGATAGTGGAGCTTGAACTCAGGGTCTTCACACCGCGCTCCATCCCAGTCCTTTTCTTTGTATTTTTGTTTATTTTTTAAAAAGGCTCTCTCTAAGTTACTAAGTTTCCCAAGCCAGGCTTGAACTAGCAATCTTCCTATCCGAGCCCCTCAGAGTGCTGCTGTGCTCACAGGTATGCAATACCTTGCCTGGCTTTGTTGCTATTTTTTTTTTAGAAGACAGAGGATGCTCAAGAACATTTCTAGTGATGTTGGTCATCAGGTTCTTCCAAATCTTTATTTTGCATTTACCCAGGTACCCAGGAAGTCGCTTGTCTCAGACTCCAGTTGAAGACAGAGCGGAAAATTCTACATGTGCTATTAATCTTCCTCCTCAGATATTCATCACAAATCTTTCTACTTTCTTGTCCTAGGGTTTTCAAAGCCAAAGGGACTCAATGAATCATGCACATCTGCAGCCCTAAGTGCAGAAAGGTTTATCTTCCCAGAGATAACCCTCCTCCATAGGTAGCTAGGAGTTACTAAATGATGATGGTCCTGGTCTTCTGCACATGGATGAACAATCTTGAGAGACCTGCACATTTCTCTCAGTGGGGTCCCCATTGCTCAGTTTGGAAACCAACCTAATACATTCTTCTTTCCTGGTATTTTCTTCTCTACCCCTCCCTTCTCTCTTACTTCTGCTTCCTGGAATCACCTCATAAATATGTAGATAGAGCCTGCGCCCATGTCCCTGTCTCAGGTCATGCTTTGAGGAAAACTCCTCAGCAAACTGATGGAAGACACCAGAGTCTGTTTTTCACTTAGAACTTCTTTTTGAATCCATGTATTGGCTAGTAATTATAAATGTAATGTGTCCAAGACAATTAGCAACAAAATAAGACATTTTCAAAGCAGCCAGAGGAACGAATACTTGTCTAGTGGTGTGAACAATGATCTGTGTGGTGTGTGTTGTAAGAATCCACAGATTGGGTTGAGGAGATAGCTCAGCAGTCTAAGCACCTGCATGGCAAGCACAAGGACATGAGTCTGATCTCCAGTACTTCATCCAGCCCTGGGTTCCTGGCCATGCTGTGCCAACCCCAAAACCAAGTGTGATGGCACACACCTGTAATCCCAGAGCTGGAAAGGCTGAGACAGGAGGATCGCTATGAATCCAAACTGCATAGCAAGACATTGTTCAAATTAATAAATTAAGTAAGTAAATAGGTAAATAATAAGAATTTACAGATCTTGGTGACTGGTGAAATGGGGAACTGGAACATCAGAGATATAGGAACCTAGGAAACTGCTATGCTTTCAGCCTCAGCAACAAGGCAGGTGGGACATCATTCAACAAAGATGGAAAATGCAGGGAAAGCAAATAGAAGAGAGAGATGGAATATTGAATTTTAAATGTTTATAGGTTGTTCTGCTGGAGATACCTAGTAGAAATATGGATCTAGAAGTAAAGAGAAAAGTAAGTACTAGAATGTAGATTTGGAAGTCATTGAAGCTATGGGAATAAATTAGGCCAAGAAGTGCAGAAAAGCAGGCTTAACTAGTGGTTTAAGAAACAGGAATCAGCAATGAGACCAAGAATCGGTTGGCGAGTCAGGAGCAGCATCTCATGGGTGCATTTTTCTATTCTTAAAACTCTACAAAGAAGGTCTTACAGGGGAGGTGAAATTTGTAGTCCTGATGCTGCTGAGAAGTCAGGTAGGTTGGACAGAGGCAAAGACTGTCAACATCAATGATTTCAAAGATTTCAGGTTTTGTGGAGGAGCAGACCAAGGACATCTGGTACACTCTGCTCCTCAGCCTGATCATGTGTCTTTAGTAGCTGTCAAAGCAGAGCATCTACATTATCTTTGTCTTAATTTTAGTTTTTTTTTTCTGACAACCAGAAACAGAATACTTCATTTTTCCTCTTCTGTCTTCCTTCTCTTCCTCCATACACTCAGATTTACCTTCCTCTTATGTGAAATATTACTGTTTTCTTCTCTGCATTTATATTTGCCATATGGGAGATTGCACAATTTCTTGGCTTCTTTGCACACCAAATTTTGGAAGAAAAGAAGTGCGTTTTTATCTAACATAAGCCCTCTGAGCAGAGAACAGCTTCCAACTGTATTAATTAACCTGGCAAATACCATCCCCACTGGACTCTGGCTCCACACACAGAGCTATGTAACACACTGCAGATGATCTTATTTAAAAGAAAATTGACAGAAAACACATATTAGTAAAAACTGGAAACTAGATACAAATTCATACTTCCAATAAACTGTTTTATGTCCTTTCAGACAATGATGATTGTTTGACTTTCATTATAACAAGACCATACAGTCTAGTCTGAATTTTAGGAAGAATTTACTAAATGTAGAAACATTACCAAAAATGAACTGAAGAACACTTTTTATAAAACAGTTATTGATGTCACATACTAGTAGAAGCAAAATTTGCTAAGAAGCAGAATATAGGTGGTTTTAAGCTGTTTAGTCTGGGCTTTCAGCAAACAGATTTCTTTTATGGGAAAGAATAAACCCTTGCATGCATAAATACTATTACTGGGTATTTGTTATCTCTAATTGAATATAATCTAATTGATACAAACAAAGGGTGTAAAAACGAAGTGCTAAAGGAAAAGAAAGAAGGAATGATTAGAAAAGATAGAAGAGGACTAGGAAAGCATGTATAAGAAAACCAATTGGGAGGGAAAATGGAAGAGAGACTGTGGTATGAAATTCAGCGTGCTCAGCAGTCTAAGCACCTGCCTGGCAAATGCAAGGACCAGGGCTCAAATGTGGTACCCCATGCAATGCCAGCCCTGCCCCAGGTGCACTGAGCTAGCTACCAAGACCCAGCATGGTGGTGTACGCCTGTGATCCCAACGATGCTGGGAAGGCTGAGACAGGAAGATCACTAGGAGTCTCAGCTGTGCAGTGAAACGCTGCACCAAATAAATTTTTATCAAAAAAAAGGATCTAAATATAGTACTTTGGGGGCTGGAGAGATAGCTCTGTGGCACAAGTGCCTGCCGGGCAAGTGCAAGGTCATGAGTTTGAACCCCGGTCCCACAAAAAATAAATAAATAAATAAATAAATAAATAAATAAATAAATAAATATAGTACTTAAAAGAGGACAATCATATTTCTAATAATATTACACTCATAATAAAGAAAATAAATGTATTAATCACAATGTTTCATACACATTAATTTCACCCTGCAAAAGAACGAGAGCTTATACTTTTCTATTATTTCAAAAGACTTTGTCATGCACTTTTTCATTCTCTTTCAGCGAAGGCTTATCTGAGTCACAAAATTTCATGAAATGTATTCGTCTTAAATTTGACAATAATGACTGTATTTTAAAGCACACAGTAACAAAAAGGGACCAAAAATTCTTAGTGTAGAAAATGGAATTCATAAATCTCTAAGCAAATGGTAGTGGTTTTAAATGGAATCTGAGCTGTATGGTGGAAGTAGACTTTATTTTAGTTTTCTGGTTTAGATGACTGTATCAGCTTTTATTCTGAGAGAGGATATTTATACCTATTTATTGACAGTGTCCAGCTGTTAAAATGAAGATACTGACTATAGTAGGAATTTATTTTTATTAGTACGTGTTTTCAGTACATAATGACTACACCAGCATGGGATTTTATTAAGGGAGTGTTCGAAATTACCTAAACTTCAAAGTTGGGTGAAAACACATAGAACAAAGAAATGATATTTCTAAATCAGCAAGAATATTTCACAGTTTCATATTACTTCTCCTATTCTTTATTTTAGTTTAGATTCATGTATTATAGATTCTTAACATTAATAAAGATCCAGAGATTCAAATTGGTCAGCCCTTGTGGTACACAGGAGACAGCTGCCCAATGCACGTGGTACGCCACCAGGGGCAGGGCGAATGTCCACCTCCCTCTGGCTCCAGAGCACACATGACCTGGGACAGACTCCTGGTCGAGGCAGATGCCAACCCGCTATGCGACCAACTGTTCCCAGGGATGGGTCATTTTATTTTATTTTGTAATTTACTTGATACAGGGCCTTGCAATGCAGTTTGGACTCATAGTGATCCTCCTGTCTCAGCCTCCCTAGTGCTGCTGACGTTATAGCTGTGCACCACCATGCTCAGTTTCAGGGCCAGCATAGCATCTGGCACTGTGTTTTCTAGGCAGGCACTTGGACCACCGAGCTATCTTGGGGCATTTTAAACAAACTCGGTTTCTAGAATCTGCTCCTCTATCAGGAGAACACAGTTTTAAGGTGCTCTCAGGGAACTAGACACTGTCATATGATGTTTCTACACAGCTAGAAACTGCTAGAAACAAGAGAGTGCCTACCACCTGTCAGTCACATGAAAAACAAAAAGAATTAGAAATAAGACACAAAGATTAAGTGCAAACTAAAGTGTTAAGACAGGTCATCTCCACATGGTTAAGTGATCCACATTTATAATGACAGTTCCAGGTAATTTGGCATCATATTGGCTAGCTTCCTTGTACTCTGGTTAAATTAACACTGCACAAAGCAATGTATGGCCACTATCGTATTTGTGTAACGTACAACTGCCCCTACTCTGCCTTTCATAGCTTCCTTAATTTCTACACGTTGGCATTTATTAAGATTTCCATTGCTGTGCGTAACTGCAATTATTTTGGATACCAGCTCCGAAAGACTACAGTTGTTTCTACTATGAATTCTTCCAGGAAACATTTTTATCTCACCAGATAGTATGCTTGCCTTCTCCTATAAGGTGTATGATCTCTTCTGCATAATTTTGACTGAGCTGATGGAGGAGGATGTTATTTACTTCAATTCCCAGAGATGAACTTACTGTTAAACTGTATATAGATTTCCTTAGCAACAAGTTTTGGTGGCAAAACTTAATATTATCTGCTGAATGATTTTTCTTCACTGAAGTCAAATTCACTTGAGAAGTAATGTTCATGGCCGGGCTGAAGGTATTCTAAGTACAGGGTCTTGAAATAATAGATTTATTACCAGAGAGGCTAAAATAAATTACACTCATCAATCAGTGTGGCAGAAATGCTGGGACATTTGACCCAGAACTGTCTCTGTGATTTTCTGTAACTTGTTCTATGTTTGCCAACCATTCTGGGGAGGAGAGTGTCATGTGCAGACCCTGTAGTTTGGAGAACATGGGCTGAGCTAGGCATGATGTTGTATGCCCATAATCCCAGCACTCAGGAGACTGAGGCAGAAAGATGATAAATTTGAGACCAGGCTCGGCAATTTAGTAAGATCCTGTCTAAAAATCAAAAGGGCTGAGAACGTGACTCAGTGGTAGAGTACCTGCCTACCACCCTGAGACCCTGAGTTTAACCCTCTGTACCAAGAGGAGGGGTCATTGATTCAAATCTTGTCTTTTCCACTAGGAAATTCTTTACTCTTCCTGGCTTAATTCCCTTCTTTATATATACAAGGGTGACATTTTCCTCATAAGGTGGTTATGGACTTTCAAGCTAAGAACTTACTCTAATGCCCATAATCTGTACTTCCCCCTCTGAATTTCCCTTTCTTTCTTACTCTCTAACCTGTTTTGTTTGCTGTATGACCTAGAAGTTTCTTTTCTTCTTACAATTAACAAATCCTTGGATTTGTTAATACAAATCCATGTAAAATACACACTCTCACAACATTTGAATATCAAATCATCCTCATTTTCTTTTTCAAATATTTCCCAATATTCTTCTGGGAATCCCCTACCTTGATAAAATCCTAAATCTCTTGATCCACTCAGATTCCTTCTCAAGGCCAAATTCTTTTGTAGTCATTTGTGTTCTTTTCTTATGCAAAGATGAGACTATAGGCCTGGTCTTTAACCTTGCTTCCTATAAAATGCCTTGACATCCTCTAATACTTATTAATGTACAAATAATTCAGTTTTATTTAACCACTGAATGGTGGGTAGAGCCCTTTTGCCACAGTTATTTTCTATAGTGCAAACTCTTCAAGCAAAGCAAGCATACGTACAAGCAGACACTTAGGGGAAATGGAACACTGGGCCTGGTGCACTCACTATGCTCTCTCTGGGTAGCCACTGACGCTTGTCAGAGCAGGCTCACGTGCATCAGCTAAGGAGTCTGATCCACCACAGACAAACGGACCAAATCTCAAGGGCCTTTAGTTACAATGAAGAGGGCATTTACCCAGCTAACTGAATATGAGGGAGAGTAACTCCAAGTTTGGAGCCCCCTTTACTTTGCAGTTCTCTCACACTACTGAGTTCATTCCAAATATCTCCTCCTCATTTTTACTGGTTTGCACCCCCAAAGGGACAGCATTTGAGTACAACAGCTGAGCCTCTCTCTATTTTGCTATGTACCTCACAGTACCATATGTTAAATGACACCTGTTAAGAGGACTTTGGGAGAATCTAAGGCAGCTATTTATAGACACATTAGTATAAATACAGATTTACAAATGAGAATATCTCCAGAATGTGAGTTTTAAAAAGGGAGGTGGAAACCACAAAGAAAGATGAGCACAGAGTAATTTTATGACACATTTTGTAGCGTGGAGTAGGAAGCCGGGGGAGCAGTAGTTTTCTTTATCTGCACTGCCCCCTCATGGCAAAAGGGGAGGAATGGACAGAGGCCATTTCGGAGTAGCAGTGCCAGGTGAAGGATGCTGGAACCAGGGGCGATAGGTCGCATAAAAAATAAAATAGAAAGGAAGGACTTTTTTTGTTGCCGTTGTGTATCCTGGAAGAGAAGTCAGGAGAGCCCACTGGTGCGAAGGTTGCGAAGAGTTCCAGCCCCCGTAGGAGCTGCTGTTGCTGTCTACCTGCGTTCATTCTTAGGGCTGAAAGATTTCGCTTTGCTTTGTTTTACATCGCTGGGTAAGGCGAGAGCTGTAATGCTGACTTAATACCACTATCCCTTCTCTCTCCATCGTCTTCAAGACAGGTAGCCTAGGAAACTGGAGGACAAATAGAATACACTTAGCAGCAATGTTAGTAGGCTAGCTCCGAGGCCCTTAGCAAGGCCTCGTGTAGAGACCCTTACCATTCCTAACTTTCCTGGAGATTCATAGACAAAAGAGGGCCTGTATGAGTGCTTATAATTTATGTCCTTCTCACTCCAGTGAGACAGGGAGGTCCACATTCAAAGGATATCTTGAAAATTAAAGAAGGAACCTTACAAATAATCTTAGCAGAGGACAAAAGTACTACAGGGACTTTTGTGTTTAGTTCTAAATTTACTTGTAGCTAAGGAAAAACTAAAACAAGCAAAAAAAAAAAAAAAAACAAAAAACAAAACAAAACAGGATTATATAGTTTGCATAACCTGGAATGAAGAAATAAACATAACCGTTCTTCAGAATTGCATAGTCCGTGGCAAGAAAAATGTACTCCAATAATTCTAGGCCCATAATAAGCACTGCTTTGAATGGCACCAAATGCACAGTCACTTATCTTCCTGTTGGCCTGCAGACCTACTTGCTAGATTTAACGGTACTTCCCATTGGTCAGTGGTTCCCAATCTCAAGTAGGACCTCTAGTGGATCACAGAGTTACTGCAAAATATCAGCCAATTTAAATTCTGGAGGCGTCATTTCAAGAATGAAAAAAAAAGTATTGTGTAACCATATCAAAACTTTTTAAAAACAAAGATGACCAGAACTAGCAAAATATAAGTTTATGTAAAAGAACTACTGAATTCATAGAACCTTTTGGTTATTGGATACTTTCTTATTTCAATTTTACTAACAATGGAAATATTAAAATCTACAGGTAAGATACTACGAGTGAGTCGTTATGTTCGGAAATGCTGTAAGCCATCGCTGATGCTGATGAACGTGTTACTAACAAGGTAAGGAAGGCAGACTCCTTGCCCTCACCGGCTGCGCTCTCACATGCTGCTTTCTGAGCTCCTAGGGAGGTGCACGCTGCTCCAAGGCTTTGTGCAGTAGGCAGCTTTGTGGTTTCAGGAGGCCCAAGAGAACTTCAGGGCTTTCTACGCAGGGCGCTTTGTTCAGGAAGCTTAAGAGACTTGTTGTGGTTTCAGAAATGACACCCTTGAAATTCTGGAGTTGGCACAAACTACGGCTCCTGCTAAAACAGATGGTAGGAACAGAGGCAGCCACAGGGGCAGGCAGCCCGAAAACCAGAGCTGGGGTTGTCTCCACAGACAACTGGCTCTTCAGCAAGCTTGCGATTGCCCCATAGAGGCACACACACCCCTTTCATGTGGGCAAAGAAAGAGCTTTATCAGACAGAATGTCTCTATTTGCTTGAAACATCGTAGTGAGATGGGAGGAAGTTGGGGAGCAAGTTGGGGCAGAATTTACAACAGCAAAACTCACGCTTTTGTTGAGTTCTCCTTGTCAGATGGGCCCTCCCACTGCCGTGGATGCCTTCTGGGTATTGTCTTGCCCTCCACGACTGGCTGATGCTCTAGCTGCTATGAGGCCCCTGAAGAGGGGAAGCCAGAGCTGCCCTGGATCCCCAGCTGAGACCAGCTATTTGAGGACAGCAACCAATGGCTACAAGATTGTAAAACTAAAATGGTTGTGTGAGAGCTCTGTGAGGAGCAAAGTTAGCAGCTACTGCAGTAGTGCTGGTACGGAAGTAATTAGCCCAACCACCATCCTAAAGACACTCTAACATATGTGTTAACTGGTAGGATCACAGATACCTTGTGTTTAGTGATATTCCTTGGTGTACATATGGACCCAGGTGCATCTGAACGCCTAGATAAATTTGTCTCTCCCACTGTCTATCATGGCTTCTGACTTGTCCCACTGGAAATCCATTTATTCGAATCAAGATTCTTTCTTAGAAGGCAAACATTCTGGTAGTAGAAATGGAGAAAATGAGGGGTATCTGAATATAAAGCAAGAAGCCAGGAAGGATAGTAGAATAAAGTAAAAGTTAAGGACAGATTCTAATGACAGCTTGAAATCCTTGGACTAGAAATGGAGTCCACAGTCGGGAGTAAGGTGGTTCACGGCCAAGTCGCGCAAGGCGCTGAGCCGGTCAGCTTGAGGCCCAGCCTCTCTTCTTGCTTCTCCCTGTCTACCAAGCCCTCTTACATTCTGGGTGACTTGACCTAAACATTAACTTTTTTACCCCATTTGCTTCAACAAACCTGTCTTATAAAAAACCCTGAACCAAGGAAATGTGTATTCACAGTTTGATTCTTTGGGTAGGCAATGTTTCTTTCTGGTCTCTCATATATACAGAGTTAGTGTCCCACCTTAGTTCCTTGATGCTAAAAACCACATTTTTTCTTGTATGTTACTGTTTCTGAAATGGAAGCATTTTAAAATCTGTGCTTTTTTAAAAACAAACATATCCTGCCTCTGGTTCATTTGTACAAGGAGCACAGGAGGACACATGCCCCCACGGATGGCGCCCAAGGTTCACAGCAGCCCTTCTATTTTTGCACCAGCAGATAAGAGGCTTTTACTGTGGAGCCTTCATGGGGGCCTGGGCACCTTTGTGAGCCTGGGCTGGAGCAGAAGCTGGAGCCTGGGCCTGGGCCTTTGGCTGACAAGACCTGTGACCCTTGGTAGTGCGGCCACAGATCCGCTTCCCAAGCTTGGGGTGGGCAATATAGGCAAGTCGAGTGAGACTGCGGTTTGCTCCCTTTGGGATGATTTTGGGCTTGACCTCCTTGGGCCTGACAAGGGCCTTGATAGCCTCGGCGCATGCACTCATGGCCTTAGCATTGTTTGCCTGCATCTTCTTGAAGGCCTACTTGCTGTGCTTCTTGGAAAAATGCATGTTCCTGAGGAACTTGGGATCTATTCCCTCAGAGATTTGTATCTCTGTGACCTAGGTTTTTTAATGCTATTTCTGTGCCATTTTTGGGACTTGTTCATGGTGTGGTTCTTGGACTTGGCCATAACTGCACTGTAAACCATGGCTTCCAAGTGCCTGACACCAGAAGAAGAAAAGAAAGGAAAAATGTGTACTATTAACATAGTAGTTTTTAAAATTTTTACCCTCAAAAAATAACTAGTACCCCCAAATAATGTATTTTCTAAATTTTGGCTTCACAGAACTAAAAAATATGTACCTTTTGCTCTTTCTAACAGGTCAATTTGAGGGTTGAATGTGACAGTTCTTATAAAAATTGGCAATGGACAATGACCAAAAACAAAAGCAGTGCCAGGGGATTTTTCTTAGAGGGCTTTCTGTCTATTGAATGAGGTTCAGAGCGTCCCCAAAGACAACGCGCAGCTCCTGCACAGTGGGCTCACGCGCTTGTCCTTCTTGAGGCACAAGGTCATCACAGAGGGTTCTGTACCTGGAAAACCATTCAGCATCATAAAATACTGTGATCAGCAAAATAAAAGTGGAAAAAGAAAAAGTACAGGTACATATCTTACAGTAGTAAATCTTAAATACACATTTTATATTTTCTTAATATATATTATAATATTACACAATATATAGAAGAAATTATATATATATATATATATATATATATATATATATATATGAATGAAAGGATTGTAAATGTTACCTTTCTAGGAATTTCCATATGGCTGGGTTGGCCAAGACTTCTTAACATATGAATCCAATGAGATTTTCTCAGAAAACATCTTTTACTTTTTCCAGAGAGAGCACATGAAACTTAAGGGCATTCTTGACTGTTGTGGGACCTGTAAAATGTAAAGTCTGCTGGGCTGGCCAAATAGCTTAGCAGATTAAAGCACCTGCAAGTAGGCACAGAGGCCAGGAGTTCAATCCCCAAGCCTGCCATGCCAGCCCCACCCCACCCCCAGGATGCGCTGAGACAGCAATTGAATTGGGCGTGATGGTGCACACCTGTAATCCCAGCTCTTGGGAGGCTATAAACAGGCAGAACACTACAAGTCTGATCTAGCAGTGAGACCATGAACACTCTGTAGACCCTTCCCTAAAATATAAAAAAACAAAAACAAACAACAAAAAAAACTAAAGCACCTGCTAGAAAATGTCCAATCAGAGTTCTAGCAGATAAATAGAGGGAAGCGTGGGAACAGTCACATAGTACCTCCAGAAGGTAGTCCCTACTCTCCTTCCTAGTCTAGTCCTCATGAAATAACAACTCTTTTCTCTAAGATATTAGGCTTTGGGGGCTAGCCTGATAGCTCAGTGGACTAAAGCACCTGCTTAGGCAGAGCGCAACTGCC
The DNA here is from genome assembly GCA_004027915.1 of Capromys pilorides. Lineage (NCBI taxonomy): Eukaryota > Metazoa > Chordata > Mammalia > Rodentia > Capromyidae > Capromys > Capromys pilorides. The sequence continues at coordinate 13,592 of PVKN010011649.1, forward strand.
GGGAGTTCAATCCCCGGTGGAGCCCCACTCGTGTGGTGGCGCGCGCCTGTAATCCCAGCACTTTGAGAGGCTGAAAACAGGAGAATCACTGCGAGTCTGATCTACATAGTGAGACCCTGTAGACACTGTAGACCCTGTCCTAAAAACAGAAAATAAGTAAATAAAAATTAAAAAGTAAGTAAGTAAATAAATAAATAATATTAGGTTTAGGGAATGCATGGTGTGAGGAATGTGAATATTTTCAGCATTTTTAGACTTCATGTATTTGATTTCTCCAAAGTTAGTAAATTCTTGGCAAAATTAAGAACTCGGGACCTATGTTCTATGTAGGATAAATATCATTGCAGTCCACAAGGTGAAATTCAGCAAGTATTTGTAGAGTGACTGCTCTGTGTGAGGTTCTATACCAGGCATCAAGTGTGCAAGATCAGCACACATTTTTAAATACTGATAAAATGTGCTAAAAACGTTCACCAGAAATTCACAAAAGAAATTTCCTAATAGCTAAAAGTATTTAAATAAGCGCAATTTAATAGCAATTGAAAAAATATGCTAAGAAAGCATTTTCCTTTAAAAACAATATTCATACTCTGTGTAGAAGAATATATGGGATCACTTTCCTATTCTATTGATGAAATAAAATCTTGATAAAGAAGTCTGGTGATAGTCATTAAAGCAAACATTTATATTTTTAATCTGGCAACTCTCATTTTGGAAATGCAAGTGAAGAAACCAATAGAAAAGGAGCATAAAGATGGGCATCCAAAGATTTTTCTTAAAATGTTATATATGATAACAACTTCATGTCAATATCATTTACAGTATTGCTAAGTAACTCCTAGTACATCTTTCCCATGGAGTGTGCTCAGTTGATGATGTATGCATGCCTCTGTTAGGATAGCTGTGCTCAATATACAAGTGTAAATAAGAGCAGAATGTTATGTACGGCTCAGCCTTATTTCTATTTTTCTTTTTTCACATATGTATATTTTTCCAATCTGGACTGCAAATTTCTTACCAATTCTAGAATATACAAATTTAATAGAGCAAAGAAAGCTGCAAGCCTACCCCTTTTCAAAAACCAAGACTCCGTCCCAGGATGAGAGTGGGAAATCTAGGAAATTCTGCCAACTCACCAGTGAGTTAGCTCCTTCCATTCTTTTTCCAGTATTTTCTCGTTTAAGACAGATCTCTGTAATCCAAGCTAAAACAGTCAGATTGAAAGTTTGAGGCCAGCCTGAGCAACTTAGATTTCTCTGAAGATTAAAACAATAAAAAGGGTTGGGGGTAAAGTTCAGCATTCCTAGGTTCAATCCCCTGTGCCAGAATGAACAGATTAATTAATCAGATTCATATTATATAAATTATTCCTCATTGGCATATTTTTAGTTTCCAGGTGCTTTGCTGGGTACTCAGACATCCTGCACAGCTGAGGTAGGTATTTCACAGAGAAACTGGCCCCAAATCGTATAGCTAGAAATCACGAGTCCTGATTCAAGTCTGTCCTCTGATTGCAAACTCCATATTTCCATGGTTTCCTTGCTGCCTGATTTTGTGTGTCCTTATTCACCAAGATATGGATTCTTGCCCTTAGTGTGAAGGTTTGTGACTAAAAATTTGCAGTAAAGTGTATCTTCCTTTGAAGAAGCCCATAGTCTGAACATTTCTCTCATGCCCTAGCCTTCGTAGACTGGTTAGAGACCTAGTCTCTAGTCATCCACCACCTACCCATCTATCCATCCTTACACATATCATCTCTAGTATACAGACTGTCTCTAGTGTTGGTTAGGAGCTATGTAGGCAAGGTTATTGATATGTTTTATAAGAAAAACTAGCCAAGTTCAAATTGTGTTATGCACTTAAGAGATGACAGACAAATTAGTTAAATAAATTATGCCTTTTTGCCTATCAAATGGGAATAAGAACAGTACTTCCTCATAGTGTTGTTATGAACATGACTTGAATTAGTCAATGTGGAGATCTGGGCTGGCATGAAAGGAGTACACTATTTCCTTCAATATTATTAATGCCATGCACCAGGCACTGCACTAGAGGCTGAAATTTCAAAAGAGAGCAGACAAGCTTTCTGCCTCCGAGGCATGAAAGACACACACTCCATACCCATGGGCACAGGTATAGGGGGCAGCACCAGAGAGTCAAGCTCAAGGATGCTTCCCAGGGAGAGGTGGTCTAACCCAAAGGGACTCAGGCAAGGGTGGAGGGAAAGGCAGAGATAAGGGCCAGGAGGCAATGCAGAGTGGCCAACTGGAAGGATTAGTGGCCTCAGAAAGCCTGGGGTGCTGTGCGTCTCAGAGCAAAGGAGATCTAGGGCTGGAGAGAGGGGCTGGCTGACTGCTGTGTTTTGTCAGCTGGAACAAAGGTGGCCGAACCTCCCACAGCTGGCCACACCTCTTTTCCCCTTCTTGTTTTTAAGACAGTCTCTTTTTTATGGACCTTACTTAATAGCAACACATCAGTCTTAAGAGACAAGGTCAGAGTGGTGGGTCCAAACTCCCCTTTCACTATACTTGTAGCTGCGGGGTGGGAGGACAGAGCTAGCCAGCCCTGGTCTGGAAACTCCAGCATGTTTAGACACTCAGGGTGTTCCGGTGGGATCTAAGGATCCCAGCTGTATGAAAAATGGAGTCTCCCAGCCGTCTGGAGGCAGCAGGTCCTTCTGCACCACTTACCCCCAGGACACAGAGCAAGGGCCTGTGTGTGTGGAACCCGCCCCCTTCCACACAGCTCTGCACCACTCCTATCCCCACTCCCATCCCAGCAGAACTGCCCTACACTGTGGAGCAGGCTGGCCAACTGAGGGGTGCGAAGCTGTTGTAGTTCTTACATTGTCCTTCCCAAAAGTATGTTCCATGTATAGAACTTGAGTGATATAACGCCCACGTCTGATTTTTACAACTGCTTAAATAGTTCCAAGGACTATTCTTTGTCTATCTCTTTGTTTCTCTTTAAAAGTATTTTGAGCAGAAGAGTATTTTCTTGTTTTGAAACTCTCTTTTGTTATTTCTTATTCAAAGTAATTTTAAAGAGTGTTTTCTGATTATTCTATCTTAATTAATGCCTCATTCACCATAAAAATTATGCATTCTTGGGGCTAGAGAGACAGTTCAGTAGAATAAGCACTTGCCTAGGAAGTGCAAGGTCCCAAGTTCAACCCCCAGTACTGCCAAAAAAAAAAAAAAAATGCATTCTTAATTTTTATCTTTAATTGGCACTTTCCATAGGTTCTCTTTGTGGGAAATACATGGCTATACACCTAAAATGTTTCATTCTATTTTGAGATTCCCTCTGAAAGTGAGTTAAGGATGATGTTCCCTGAACTGGTTGATAATTTCCAGAAAGAGTTCAAAAGCAGTTGCCATATTTATCTTCAAAAGGACTGTTGTAAGTTCATCATAACACCTTTGTGATTTCTCTGCTGGCTTCACCTTGCTTTCTGTTTTGGGGTGTAACATCCTCCACAAGGTATTTTTGGCAGCAACCTGAATCAGTCTTCTATTTCTGAGATGAACTGGTGATTCATCTCCAGCACCATAGCTTCTTTCATAAACACAGTTGTTAACTATTTTATATAGTTGGAGTTGACATTAGGGAAACAAATCAGGCAAAGTTGTCCCAGTGGGCATTCAGCTTTCTTATTTCTTCTATGCAGTTTCTGTTGTCTATAGCACTGAGAAGAATGTGGCTGTCTGTTAAGGCTCTTTGGCTGCTGCTGGTACCAGGTCTGGTAGGAGAAGGGTGATGAGATACACAGAGGAAGACAGGCATTGGAAAGTAATTGAGTTGTGTGTTCCTGATATTTTATAGTGAGAAGGGCATAGTGTCATCTGTCCTGTATTTCTGCCAAAATGTTTCCTCTGAATCTAATGACAAGAGCAGCCAGGCACATTCAAATTGAGACAGTTTGCAAATGAGTTGGCTTGGGCTCCTCAAAAAAATGACAGCACAAAGGAAAACAAAATGAAAGGGTGGGGTTTGTTCTGGGTTAGCGCTCACAATATGAGTCCTAGGCCAGCAGCAACTGGAGCTCCTAAGAGCTTCTTGAGAGAGCAGAGCCTCAAACACAGACCTACAGACTCAGAATTCACATTTTCACAAGTCCCCTCTGGTGATCTGTGTGCACACTCAGCTCTGAGCAGCTCTGATGTAGTGTGTATTTCAAATTTCCTGAATTTTCCTAATGATACACCTTGGTTATTCCCTGTTCTCCCTGCTCCTTAATTCTGAATCTAGCCAAGTATTACACATTACATTCATTGTCAAATCTCTTTAGTCCCTTTTAGTCTAGACATGTGACTCTAAGTCATTAGCAGGCATCAGAATCACTTGCAAGTTTTGCTGAAACACAGATTGTCACCCATCCTTAAGTCTTTCAATTAGTTCCTAGCAGCGATTCTGAGCACTGCTTACCCTGGAGTGACAAAAGGTGGAATTATTTCAGTGTTAAATTTCCAAGCATGATAATCATGATTGTAGAGGAAAAAGCATTTTTTCCTTAGACAAATCTTCCTGGAGTGTTTAGAGGTCAAGGGTCACAGTAGCTACCACTAAGTCTCAAATGAGTCAGCAAAATAAATAGGTAGATGCAGGAATGAATCATGAATGCTCAGACTGGATGGAGTAAGCGATTAGCCTACTTGATGGTGGCGATTAGCCTCACCATCGGTGAGCATGGATGGGTGTGGTGAGCAGCGAACATACGCAAACAAATAAACAGTTGAGGCAACATATGAAAAAACAAACAAAACACACACATTTTTCTTCTACACTCTTGGGTTCATTACTGTAAACTTTACAAATCAGGTCAACCAAAAATAGATATGTGGATGAAAAGGCCTACAAGTTTTATTTGTAAAACTATAAGTGAAAGGGGCTTCCTAGAAAAGAAATCATAACTCTGAGAAGCAAATAAGTTTGGGAATTTGTATGCCATTTTTAAACAAAGGCCAATAAATAGTATATGTGACAAGAAAAGGCAAGAGGATGTAGGGTTCCCAGGGTCGGCAATGGTGAGAGGATAAATAATTTAGAGACCAACTGATGGAAGATAAAATATATCTCAGCTTTTGCTTGTGTGAGTCCATCTAGGTGCTGAGCTGTTTCCTTCAAAGCCACAGAAGGTCCGTGAAAGAGGCAATCAATAGCAGTCCCTGCTTCTCGGAGGATTGATTGATTGATTGATTGATTGATTGATTGATTTATTATTTTGGGGGGAACCAGGGGTTGAACTCAGTTCCTTGCGGTTGCCAGGCAAGCTCTACTGAGCTATCTCCCCAGTCCCTCAGAGGTTTTGTTTAGATAAAAAGAAGCTCTTAAGATTTCTTTCCACATGTGTTGAAACTTAAATAAGTAGCTGAAAACAATCTTTATTCTAACATGACGTGTTTTAGGACGACATATACTGACTCTTTCAAAGCAAAGAGCCTGCCTAGAGATTGTAGCTGTAATATATCAGTATGGAATGTGGAGAGAATAGTTCTCAATAGATCTAATTTGCATCTATAAGGCTGCAATAACCAGCTTTAGGATCTTAACCTGAAAAACCGAATGGTCCATGGCAGTGTTTTGTGTTGTAATAACCAACTAGAGCAGTGACCACACTCAACTCATTTCATTAATATTATTTAGCTGTTTATTTCCATAACCCAGCAGAGATGCACAGTACAGTAGTCCAGAGCATCCTGCTTGCATGCACAGATAAATCTCTTTCCCTTACTCCCTCTCATGTCCTTCTCTTCAACTCAGTAACTCTTTTCTTTTGAATAAATTTATTCTCTTTTCCCAGTATCTATTATACCCTTCATTTTCCATTTTTCTCTTTCAGGTTCTTACACTAAGGAGATGATACAATGTTTGCACATGCAGGTCTGATTTATTTCACTTGAGTATGTAATGCTTTAATTTGTTTCATCTTCTTTTTTCAATTGTTTGTAGTTTTTCTCTTCTTAATTTCTTATATATTTCCTTTTTTTTCTTTCTTCTTCCCATTTTACAGGCATATAGCTCTGCTTTTTTTTTTATGTGTTTAGTATGGGGTCCACAGGGTCTCACTACTAGATCAGACTTGTAGTCATTCTCCTGTTTTCAGCCTCCCAAGTGCTGAGATTACAGGCGGGCACCACCACGCCCAGTCTCAATCACTGTCTCAGCATTCCCCAAGAATGAGGCTGGCACAGCAAGCTGGGCATCAAACCCTAGCCCCTGCACTCTGCAGAAGCAGGCACTTTAGTCCACTGAGTTATTTGACTAGCCCTTTACATGCATACATCTGGCAATATGAATAACTGGCTGGAAGACAACACTATGTATTATAACAAGTACCGTGAAATTTATATTACTTTTTTAAGTAAAATTCTGAATCACTTGTAATTTTTGTTTTAATTCTAATTTCTACACTCTTTAAAAAATTGTATTTCATGAATGAAAAAAAAGTCTTAGATATTCAATCAACATATATTACCATTTATGTATTGTGTCAGATATATTTAATCTTTGTTGTCTGTATCTAGTCAGCAAGTATCCCAGGGCACCTAATATAGGAAATGCTTTAATCACCAGAAGTAGCTCAAGGCACCCTGGGATAGGAAAGGAGGGGTGCAGATTCTGGTCCAGGCAATGCTGATCAAGAGATATGAGATCTGCACAGGTCCCTTTGACTTTCTGTTTCCCCACCCGCAGATTTGCTTGAAGAGTACCCCTCATTCTTTCCAGAAGCCCCGGGAATTTCTCTGGGGAATCTAAAGGTTCCACAAGGCAGTTTGGAAATCCCAGCTGGAATGCAAAGGTCAGGCTATAACCAAGGAAATCCCCACACTGAAAGTGTCACCCATGAGCATCACACACAAAAAATCCTAATAGTCACTATAGGGTCTTGCATGGCAGGTAGGACACATAAGCAGGAAAAATAGGGTAGTACACTCGGGATAAAGTGTGAGAGAATGCAGTGTCCTCCTTGAGAACCAGGGGACATGTATGAGACCTTTGTTCTTTGTCAGAATTTACTGTCTCCTGGAGAGCTTAGGCAGACTCTGGGTGGCCCATGGGATTCTAGAGAGCTACAACCCAGGAGCCCCAGCATGAAGTGCAGTGGCTATAGTGGTGCCCAATCCAACCATCTGAGAACTTAGGAGGAAGCCAGGAAGCCTCAGGATCATCAGTGAATCAGGCCCATGCCAACCACCTTTACAGAAGCTTTGCTGAACACCAGCCAGTCATCCACAACAGTATTGAGAGCCTTGGTGAGTCCTACCCTGCCCTCTCACTGTAGTGGGAACTTTACTGACCTACATCCTTTCTTTCATAAATTTATTTATTTATTTTGTATTTTAGGAAAGGGTCTACAGGGTGTTCAGGTTCCCACTACTAGATCAGACTCATAGTGATCCACCTGTTTACAGCCTCCCAAGAGTTGGGATTACAGGCACACACCACCATTCCCAGTCTTGACCTACATTCCACCACTCTCCCACCACTGCTGAGCCAGGTGATCACTGTGAGCATCAACAATGCAAAAATGCAGGAGTAAAAGGCAATCTGAATCTTCTAGTCCACCCAGAACAAATGCAAGAGACAAAGACATGGAAGAATGTGGAAGTCACACAGCTGAAATTTCTGAAATGATAGCAACTGAAGTAAAGAAACAAGTCCATCAGGCTATAGAAGAAATGTGATCAGAAATAATCTATCAGGTCAAAAAAGAAATGACAGTGCCGGGGGGATAGCTCAGTAGAATAAGCACTTGCCTGGCAAGTGTAGGGTCCTCAGTTCAATCCCCGGTACTGCAAAAAAAAAAAAAAAAAAAAAAAAAAAAAAAAAAAAAAAAAAAAAAAAAAAAA
>PVKN010011650.1:0-21440 GCA_004027915.1 Capromys pilorides
ATACGGATCCTTCGCTTTGCAGCTAGACATAAAATTTATGTTCTCTCTAATTTGTTGTAGTTTAAGTCTACATTGTGCTATCAGCATTAAATCAAATTTAAAGTTCTTTCTCAAGGACAGAAGTAATTTTAAAAGTATTTCTAAATCTAAGTATTTATAGTTTTTTTGTTGTTATTGTTAGTTTGTACTCAGATGAGAACATGAGCATGTCTGAGATGTTCCAATGAACTTCTAGTGGTGTGTTTAGAATGCTTAAGGCTTTGCCTGCATGGAGGGCCTCCTGTACAGACAGGAAATTAACTTTTAAAACGTTACTTTGAAATAACATTAAAAGTCTGAGACAATGCAATAAAAGCTATTAAACTGACTCATAAAGAAATTCAGCAAACCTATACCCCATCTTCTAATTGAATCATTGCAAACTTAAAAGGAGGAACAGCCTGCTTTATGTTACTGGTTCCCATTTGTTTTCCTTCAAAGCCCATTTATTTTGTTACTTCCTTCATATCATTAAAACAGGTTTTCAAATTCTAACTAGCCTTCTTCATTCCTTTACACAACAGAAAATAAGCTTAAAAATAAAACAACAGCTCATTACTCAGTAGTCCCTCTGGAAAAAGAGAGGTACCCACGTGTTTATGTCATTTACATATGTTTGGTATCACTGGAGTATATAAAGCCTTCCTGATGTGATAAATTACCTCTAAGTAGGAGCTATGGCCTTTTGCTCAGACACATTGGAGTATATTTCAAAAAAGGTATTAATTTAAGCATTAGACACTAATAACATTCAAGGAACTGCCTCACTTTATCATTCAAACTACGGGCATGTAATAACCCTCTCTGAAGTTAACATTTCAGATGAAATATTAGAAAGATGCATATAATTGAAATCATTTCTTTATAAAAAAAACCTTTATAATGCATTTACAATACATAAGCTTGTCAATATGTTGTGAACACACTTGTCTCAGCCATAAATCTATGAAGCAAAATTCAATGACAGGGAAAACTGTGTTTTTCTATTGTTTTTTTCACTCAGTGTTCTTCATGTTGGGCCACTGAGGAATGGTTGGATTCAAAATCTTATAACCAAGATACTGAAAACCAGGGTTTGGGGTAAGAAACAGATTCTTAACCTAAACAAGGCAAAACCATTCTTCTGGGACAGTTACACAATAGATTTGAAAAAGAAAAACCTAGGGATTTCATATAAACCAAAACCAAAACCAGCATTGCTTCAGGTTATGGTACATAAAAGAATCTTGGTGGTTTGGGGACAGTCATCATATCTAGCTATAAGACCAGATTTTAAATTCTAGGTTACTGACAGGTTATAAAATGTTAAGTGGGATAAACTGTAAAATATGCATTATCTACATATGAGAAGGATAGAGCTTATAAATGCTAAAAGATTGTGTCTATTGGCATTTAATGAAATCCTTCCCTGGTCCAGATTTCTGCACTAGGTGGAAGAGGGAGATTCCAAAACAAAAAAACACAAACAAAACCTATTCTGTAAGCCTTTTATTTCTCCCCGAATGATCTCAACAAACCAAACTAAAAGCCTCCTTTATTTTCCTAGGGGGAAATCTTTACCTATTTGCATACCTAGGAACTGAAATTAGGAACCTTTTCTGCCAATCCCTGATACCCTCATTAGGTCATTACCTGCCTCTTTCAGTTTTTGTAGGTGGTTTCCACACAGTGATACAGTCTCCCCCTCCCCTGCCCCCCAGAAAGGAAAAGGAAAGAACAGAGGGAGGGTAAGGGGTCTTCCTGTAGTCAGCCATGGCTCCTCTAGGCCCTCTGACTAACACAGCCCAGCACCCTGGTATGATTCTAACTTAGGTTTGGTTGTCTTGTTTTCTACAAAGGCAAGTGAAGGTGACTTCTGAGTGTTCAGTGCATGAAAGAAAGAAAGAAAGAAAAAATTTTAAAAAGTAAAAAGAGGAAAAAAATGTGCTCAAAAATAATTCTCAGGGACTCGTCTTGAGAGAATTCCAGGCGAAGCATCTGACTCTCTGGGAGTATCCTGCCCCTGTTCCCAGTGCAAAGATCTCCGTGGTCCAGGTTCAGGAGCAGGAACAGCCCTAAATCACTTTCTTCAGTGGTTTCCAGGGAGAAGCTGTATTCCTGGACGTGCCACCCATCCACCTAGGCCTCCAGACCTCACAACTTTTTGGCACTGTCATGCAATGCTGCTGCCCGGAGTGTGGTCCCAGCCAAGCCCCGGTTGCTGACCCTTCGGACCAGCACTTTGGAGACTGGTATTTTTGTTCTGCGTAACTCACTCTTGGCTGGTTGCTGATGCGCAACAGGGTGGCTGGATGGAAGGTTCGAGAGATGCTTGATGCTAATAGGGATCTTCGAGTCCTTCGGTAAACTTCCTGGTGTTCGCAGTGGACAGGTGATGGCACCCGGAGATACTGGCTTCAACCGGGACAAGTAGGCCGTCTCCTCGCTGGCAGAGGGGCCGACAGGGCTGGCATCAGGGTCCGCGTAGAGGTCGTTGAGTGCGTCGCCGCTATCGCTGTCCCGAGGGAGGCCGGACTTCTTCCCACTGCTCGCACTGTCTTCCTCTGGGCCAGGTGTGGTGGAGTCCCAGTAGCCCTCGTCACTGTTGGGAACACCTTCTTGCAGCTCCTTCTCCAGGTGCTTGGGCTCCTCCTTGGGACGCAGCTCGGTGGGGACCCTGTGGACTCTCCTGCGCTTGACGGAGGAGGTGTCCTTGGCCGACTCCGCACCCCGGGCATCTTTGGAGGTCTCGGGCGCCACCTTGGTTTCCGGGGCTTGGGCCACTTTCGCCACGGCCTCCTGGGGCCCTTGCCCTTGCTCCTCGGTCTGGGACAACATGTCCCAGAATTCCTGGAGATAGGTGTCGTCCACCCCATCTGGGCTGGCCATCTCCTCCCCGCCTCCTTGATAGGCCACCACGCCTCCAGGGGTCTTTTTGGACAGCACTGGCTTGCCTGGCCCGGGGGCATGCTTGTCACAGCTGGGACCTGCCTCCTCCTCGGGGTCTGCAATAATATCTCCGCAGCCTGTAAGAGAGTCAAAGCTTTTCAGTGAAGTCACGTCAGAAAACATCAAACAAATACGATCGGCCGATGGGTCTGAGGGTGGATCGACAGAGGAAGGGTCGGGGACTGTGGACGCCCGTGCGCTGCCGCCCTCCGAGTCGGCCAGGGGGACAGTCTCTGGCGCAACGTCCACTGTCCTGGAAGCGTCCTCGGCCACCACCGCGTGCGCCTCGCCGGCTCCCGGCTCCCGGTGCCCCGCCGCGTCCTCCGCCCGCGGGCTGCTGTCCTGGGCGCCCCCGGGGCTCGGGGCCTCGCCCTCCGGGGCGCGCTGGGCGGCGGCCGGCGCCTGCGGTCCCCCTCCGAGCTCACCTGCTGGGTGTCGCGGGGCATCCTGGGCGCGGGGCGGCTCCTCCTTGAGGCACTCCAGGCTGGCGGTGAGCGAGCCGGGCAGCACCAGGCTCCCCGGGGCGGCCGCGCGCGCCGGCCTCGGCCCCTCGCCTCCGCGCTTGTCCTTCCTGTGCCAGCGCATGCTGCTGAAGATGCCTTTCAGCCCCCTCTTTTGTTTGCTGGCTGTCTTGCTCGCGTCCGCGGGGTCCCCCTTGCCGGGGTCCGGCCTCCCGTTCTTCTTCAGCAGGGAGAAGAAGCTGTGGGACTTAGCCACGGAGCCGGGCGCCAGCGAGCCCAGGCCGGGCGCGGCGGCTCTGGGGGGCCCGGGATTCGGCCGAGCCCCGCCGGCGTCGCCCGGCCCGCGCGGCTCCTCCTTCCTGCCCCCCTCGAGCACCACCACCTCCGCCAGCCCGTCGTGGGTCCTGCTCCTCACCATCCCCGTCGTCGGAGCCGAGCTTTTCCCATCCCCTTTGTTTTTGACCCCAAAAATGCTGGGCATGGTGCCACCCGATTTCCTTTTCTTGAATAATTTGAAAGCAGCTTTATTAATCTTCCCCGACGGCGGCGGCTCGGCGGCCGGTGTTTCCGCAGCACAATCACAATGCAAGTCCATGTCTGCCGCGAGGGTCCCGGCCCCGGCCTCCTCCTTCCTCCTGCAGACCCCCGCGGACGCGCGATCGCAGCCGCGCGCGCTGACAGCCCCGCCGCCGCCGCCGCTGCTCCAGCCCGTCTCCATGGAAACCGAGCGGACCCGCGCTGTCGTCAGCCGCGCGCTCGCGCCAGACCAGTGTCATCCGCGCTCTAAATCAACCTGAGCCGCTCCTGCCGCTGAGCTCCGCTGCTGCAAAAGAACGCACATAAAAGACCATCTCCCCTCCCTCCAAGGGCTTATATAATACCCTAACCCACTTCCATCCCTCCTGGCTCCACGCTGCAGAGGGTTTTTGGTTTTCTCATTTTTTTGTTTCCTTTGTAGAAAAAGACTGCAACGCAGCCTCGAGCTGATGGCAGAAATTCAAGTTGCAATTATGGAATTCAAAATCCATCTACTCGCTCACCTTCAGATTCCTCCTCTCTACTTGTTCCTTCTGGACGCCCAATCGTGGATCCCCAAATGCCCTCAGATAGGACAGCGCCGTTTAGCCCAATAGGAAACGGTCCTTCCTTCTATCATGTGTTCTGGAGCCTTCGGTCCTCAAGTCCTTCTCTGTCCTCCACACTTGGGTACTAAACCCAGAAGGCACGCAGCATGTGTTTCCACCTGGGTCTGATCCATGGCTGACTTCAATTTCATGTTGCTTTCTTGTTACTGTCTTTCAGATTGTTCTCCTAAAATCATCAGCCATGGTCAGTCAGCAATACCAATTAGCAGCCTTCAGCAGTGCCTTCCACCGGGTGTGACAACTCTACAGGGTAGAGGCAGATGGGTCTTTCTTGGCAGCCATACTTTTTACTGCAGATTCCAGCAACCAGGGGCTTCTGGACTCCAGGAAGTCATTGCCCGGGCCATCAAGGTCACAGTAGATGAACTGATGGGGAACACAGCTTGGGAAGCTGAGGTCCTCTCCATGGGTGGGCCGTGGTGTCCCAGGGTCTACCCTTTTCTCTTCCACTGGGCACTGGTTTTATGGAGTTCCTCCTGTTGCCCAATCTTGTATTCCCCCCAGGCTGACATCTTCCTTCCATTATAGGGCAGGACAAGCCTGGTAGGGTCCATGAGAGCAGGGGAGATGGGTGAGGGTGGGGGAGGGGGTGGGGAGTGATGACTGCTCCCATCTACCCAGTGCGAAGCAATGGAAAGCCTCACTCTTAGAAGCAGCTCAACCTGCAGGGTATTTTCTGTGCTCTGATGTGAAGACGGCTGATGTTGTTATACCCTGATATCTGTTTCTGTGTTCCTGCTAAGGGCTTAATAGAAGAAACTTGGAGATGCATATACAAACATACACAGTATATAATTTACATCTTGTTTATTCTTTAATGTTATTTCTTAAATACTCTTTACACAAAATATTTGTATGTACAGACACAAATAGTCTTTTTCTTACTCATCCTGAATTTCTTGTGGGTTTTTTGTTCCTGGTGCTGGGGTTAGAACCCAGGGCCTTGCACATGCTAAGCTAGTGCTTTCTCTAGCCTGTGAGCTTCTTTTTTGTTATGTGCTACTTGTGTTATGCTAAGAAATCCCAATCTCTACACATTCAAGTGGGAGTTTTGCAGGTCACAGATGTTGACCATTGTGGTTTTTGTAGTCATGAAATGTGCTTAGTTCACATTCAGGCTTTGGGTTAGTTGTAGTATGTTGTCCTTTTCTATATATTTATGCATGTGTTTTTTTAAAAGCTGTTTAGTAAAACAAAACAACAACAAACAAAAAACAAAACAAAACAGTGAGTTTGGGATTAGGAAAGGTTTTTATTCCCAGAATTCCAATCCCATCAGCTCTTTCCCAATATTACCAGACATTCCTTCCCTGAGCAAGACATAAAGCTAAGACTGGGAGGCCTGTCCCAATTCTAACTGACCACTTGACATGATGAATAGAGTCCTAGTTGCTCCAATGAGAGACCCAGTGTAAGGGACCATAAAGAGAAACTCATTTGTTATTGCTTCACTGCCTTCAGGGGACAATTAGAAGACCCCCCCCCCCAATGCACGACAGGTACACTAGTTATTTTCATATGTGAGTTACTACATAAGTGTGTCAGTTGACGACTGGGATCAGGGAAGAATAAATTAGACAATAAAAATCCTCTGCTTCTCTATCCCTGAATCTGAGAATTGGAGGAAGGTGCCCTGCTTAACCAGCAGGGAACTCTCACCTATGAGAACAGGCCAAATGTGACACTAATTTACATGAGAATCCTTGAGGCTCCTGGGAGAAAATTGGCAGAGGTTTTTGGGATGGATGTCACCCCTTAGAGACAATGACATGGAAGCCAAGAAAAAGGGACAAAGTGGCCTTCAGTCTGAGGAAAGTGCCTTGTGAGGAGACCTTGGCCCTCACAGAGTCAAAGGAAGCCAGCAATCAGCTGAGCACCCTGTCAGAGCCTGGGGAGAGGCTGACTCTTGAAGCTGTGGTGTCAGCAAGGACCTCGCATGTATTCCACCTAAGGCTCTGATTCTGGGCCTACTAGAAAGAGGGAGTGAGATTGGCTAATGAATTTAGGAGGAGAACAGAACAGCTGAGGAGAAACAGCATGGCTTGTTGGGTGGCAGACTGCAGTCAAAGGCCACCGACCCCTCGCCAAGAACCATATGAATTGCTCTTCATAGTCAAGGGCAAGGGAAGCAGAGATCACACTGGGAAGAGATGGAAGTTTCTTTTTTTCTGAAAGACAGACAAGATAGTGAAGATAATTTTAGCAGAGCACTCTAGCTTTTATGAGCTCTTTTATTCTTTTCCTGACACAGTCTCACGTTAGAGAGTGAACAGAAGAGGAGGGCAGGCAGGCTACAGAATGGGACTGAGGGAAAATGTTTCGGGCCATAGCGCTTCCAGAATGGTGCTGTACTTCACAAACATAAACTGCGAGTAGTTTGGCTGGGAGACTCGTGTGAGCTTTTTTCTTTTGGCACGAGAAAATGTTTGTTGTGGAGTACAGGCTTTGGTCTCAGGGCAGCCAGCCTTTCTGGAGGAGGATACTAAAACAAGAAGAAGGTAAGGGAAACACAAAGAGGGATTGTTTGGAGCTTAGTGATACCATTTCTTGTATGGGGTGTCTCACTGAGTCCCAGATACCTCTGTCCTAAGTTTGCACAGTGAATTTTCTTTCTTAGCTGAAAGTGCCCGAGCAAGGACAGTCCTTGAGGCAGTACACGCTCGCTGTTGATCTCTGCAAAGCGCCGCATTCTCTACTAAAAGATCTGTAGCTTCAGTCTGTATTTGCCTTGGGTCTTTGAAGGGATGTTGTTCGATCAAAGAGATTGGGCACTGATACACCAGAACTGAGACCAGTGCCACCCACCTGAAGACTAGTACCAACTGCAGCCCAGTGCTCATGTCCAGCTCCCTGCTCTTGTCCACTCCCTCCTGCCTCTCCTCCCAGGTGAGCTCTGGAGCAGTGATGCCAGTGAGACCCCAAACATATCAAGCACATCAGCCCCCTGCTGTCAACTCTGCCCTGTGTTCAAAGCCTGACCCTGTTTTCACAAGGCTGAAACCAGTGTGAAGTGCCCAGCGCCAGGAAGAAATTGTGTGGGCCATCCCTGTGGGGAGCCCAGTCCAGGACATGGTGTAGCTGGTGCTTTCCTGTTCCCAGGGAGGCAAGGATACAGATCCTAATGCAGACAGGCAAATGTGGACTGGAGACATCTGAGCACAAGCAGTCCTTAGCTGGACTGAAGTTTTTATATTTTCTTTAAGCATATTTTGATTCCTGGATTTCCCAAATATCAGCTTTCATTGTGAGTTTACAGCTTGACCATATTTACGCTTATTCAGGAAAGAAATTCATTTCTGATTATAACGTGCAATGTAAAAGCCCAGCACAACTCATAATTTTCCACATTAACCTTGGGGTACTCTTGAGGCCACACAGGGGAAAGAGCTCATCTCAGGAGGAGTTCCACACTGGGTCTGGAGCCATCAAAAGCTCTGAGCAGCTCTGGTTCGTCTGCTGCCTTCTGGGTCCTCTGTTGGTTTCTACCTGGATCCCAGATACAGAAGTGAATACTTCTGCACAATCTCGGTCGATCCAGGGGCCAACTGACCAGGCAGTAGCCTTTGGGAGAGCAGCCATTCGTCCAGTTTCTGGCAGTGACCATAACAACAATCATTTGTCAGGCCATTGCCTCATAGTTCTGTTGGCCAGGCGTCCCAGCTCAAGGTGGCTGAAGGGCTGGTCACTACTGCAGGTATGAGGGAGAATCTCCCATGCCTGGCTGCTGGCTTTTAGCTGCTGGCTTCTAGCTGCTGCCATTGAGCTTAGGTGCCCTTGGCTGTAGGACAGAGCATTCCCTCCCCTGCCTCCATCATCGTAGCGTGCTCTTCTCCCTTACATGTTTGTCTGGACACTAATCCTGCCCATACGGGGAAACCAGCAATACTGGAGGCAGGGCCCACCATACACTGGTATAACCTCATTTGAATTTATATCTTAGATACATTTGTAAAGACTACATAAGGTCCTCTTCACAGATGCCAGCTAGTAGTATTCCAAGTAGCTTTTCAAACACGATTCAGGGGCCAGGGAAATAGCTCAGTAGAATAAGCACTTGCCTGGCAAGCATAAGGACCTGAGTTCAATCCCCAGTGCCACACACAAAAAAAAGAAACAGACTTTACAAATATAGTTCAATCCCTACTAAGCACTGTCACCAGCAATGGTACCAGCATTGTCTCACTTTCACTCCTAATGGAGTCACCAATGCCCTTGGCATCGATGCTATAGGTCTTGGACTTCAGTTCTGAGGGCTTCAGTGTGCTCACAGGCTGTGCTGGTAGGTATGGGCCCTTGGCAGAGCTCAGGATCACAACGGCCCTGTGGGGGTTGCCCGTGATGTGGGGCAGTGCCATTGCCAGCCAAGGTAAACAAGAGAGAAAACAAGTGTCAGCCAAGAAGTGCAGATGTTCAAGTACAGTGTGACACCCCTAGGGTCCTTCTCCAGGACTGTCTGCAAGAAACACAACAGGGGAATCAGAGTTCTCATATTGTGGTGAAGGCAAAACAAGAGAAACTCTGTTTGTGGCCCCAACTGTGCTCCTCCCCCTGCACTGGAGCCAGAGTAGCCTGAGAAACACATTGGTTCCCACCGTCACCCAGGTCTGCTCCTCCCAACTGTTCCCTTTGTTCCTGCTCTCTCTCATCTTGCTAGAGCCACTCTTAGAAGATACTGTGGCTCAGATTGAAGAGCCGGACGTGATCTCTTCAGCTGCCAGCACCAACGCAGGTACAGTGAAGCCAAAAACAGGGTAGAATGAGGTCAGATAGCAGCAGGTGTACACACAGGATGCCAGGGCTTAGGGGGTGGGTATAGCAGCCCCAGAGGGCAGCCAGACAAGGGGTGGGAGTCAGCTAAAGGCGAGGCTACAGTTGGGAAAGAGGAGGCAAGGCCCGGGAATCCAAGACTGAGGCCGGGAGGAGCCGCAGAATCCATCTACATCCAGTGGAGAAAGCCCAAGCAGCTGCCCCGCAGGTGTCCCCTTGCTGTCTTAGAGAAACTCTGTTCTACACTGACTTCTGGATGCTGTCTATGTTGTAGTCTTGTCACGCTCCAGCCACCTCAGCAGTGTGCACGAAGGCACGAAGCTCCCTGGCCAGCTGCAGTGGGTTCTCTGCCCGTGTTCTTCAACCCCTACTTCAGCTGTGGAGCAACTGTCTTCCTCTTTGAATTTCACTCAGCACAACCCTGAGATCCTTCTGGAATCACTCACCGCATTTCCTAGCCACTTTCACTTCTGTTTAAGAGACAGGAAAACACTCTCCTTTTCTCACGCCACTCTAGGTTGACCCTGGCCCCTTAGCATAAGATCCCCCTTGTTCCTGCCATGACGACCCCAGCAATACCCACAGGAGTTCCAGGCTGTAGCAGAACCTGTCAACTCTCCAGTTTCTATCTAGGAATGTAGCTCAGCAGTACAACACATGCCTAGCAGGTTTGATTCCTGGTATTTAAAAAAAAAAAAGAAAAAAAAAAAAAGCAAGTGAGTGAGAAAGAAAGTAAGTTACCTCTAGCAGCCCCAAGTGCAGTCAGTATTAGTTTCTAAGTTCATGGGGAACAGGTTGTCTCCTCCCTAAGCACTTCACAGATAACCTAGGTGGAGGAGACAGAGTGCAGGGAGCAGAGCCCCCCTAGAGACCAGAGTCTCACACTCTGGGAAGTAGTTTCACTGAGGACAGTCAACTCAGAAAGGACTCTAAAAATCTCTCCCGTGCCATGCACCAGTACATGTATGTGTATGTGGTGAAACAGAACACTTCCACAACAAATTGTGTGAGGTAGCTTCATTTCTCACAGATGAGTAGGAAAGGACAATATAAGCCTTGAGTTTATGACAAGCCAGTCCCCTGAGGCTCAGCAGAACTGCCCAGGACAGGTGGAGTCTGGTCCTGTGTGTCTTACATTGCACTAATGCAGAGAAACTCTGAAGGCACCATCATCCTGGGCCCTCCATCCAGTGGCAATGGGCTCACTGGATGAATGCATTGCTGCTCTAGAAGTAGCAAGAACAGAGCCCAGGCTGTTCACACTTACCTTAAGACATGGATTCTCGGGCCCTTCTACAGTTATCCTGAGAACAAGGAATGAAAAGGAAGGCAAAGATGGATATCCAAGGCCCTCAAGGGACTTGTTCTTCACATTCTTCTTCTTTACTTCTCCTCTTCCATTTCCCAAGCTCTTGGGCATCTTAATTCATCTGGATGGCAGATAAAACTGCATCCCGACCGATGATACACCTTTTAAATCTTACTGCTTAGCTCAAGATCGTGGCTCCTAAAGTTGAAAGTTGCAAACAAACGACTCCCCCTTCCCTTGAGATATTGCTGTGGGTTTCAAAAATATGTTTTGAGTTCAAGTAGCTGAGCCTTGTCATTTTTTCTGCATTGCTGCCTACTTATTCCCTTATCCTCTAGCCCCTATAATTCCTAAGAGCCCACCTACAATGTACAAATATACTTGTTCTTACAGTTGGTGCTCCAATAATTCTAAGCATATTCCCTGAACATGTCCTTCTGCTTTCTGTGTCTTGGATATTACTGTTCTACTTGTGCAACTAGTGCACACCTCTGCATGCCCTATGTAGGGGCTGGGACACCAGCTCTTCTCTGCCTCTCAGATTTTCACGATATGTCACATACATTCAGACCATTTTCCACATAGTGCCAAGCATCATAACACTCTGGGATCCACTTCCCATTAATTGGCTCTGACTTTGAGGGAAAAGAGACTGCACTGAGAAGGAAACATGCAGGTCTTCCTGTCTGTGATGTGGCTTTGGAAGCTGAGTGTCCATTACCTTTAACAGGGGCTGAAGATTTCCCTCTGGGGCTGCTTCTCTCAGGATCTTCGGAGTCAAGGTGGGTTACCTTCCTTGGTAATTTAGTGTATTCCTTGGTATTATGCTAGGCAGATCCCCAAAGCCTGGTGAGTGGCCTGGAAGAGGTCTGTTGATGGAGACCACTATGAAGTGGCTCTGAGCAGGATTTAATATCAACTAATTGGCTTTTCGTGTTTACTTGTGGGTTTGCCCAAGGCCCAGAGCAATAGACTGGACTCAGCATGTGAACCTCTGTAAGGCACTGGTCCCCACTGAGGCCTGTACTGGCCTGTGAAGTTGGGACACTTCAAAGGACAAGATAAGGTCACAGCTGAGGACTGTCGGCTCCAAACCCAATTAACTAAAAGGAGACTGGAGCTGTAGACTTCTCACTCTAGCGGTGAAGAGCTTCCTGGAAATAACACAGTTCTCCTAAATTTCCTAAATTAACATATGTATTACTTGGAGAAGTCCTTAGAGGGATTCTCAGGTACTCCCAGATTCCTGCATTTTCTTTAGTGCCATAGTCTGTTTCTTAACCACCGTGTTCGTCTACTTGGACTGCAAGGACTGTACTCTAGCCTGGGTAGCAAGGAGGTGTTCAGATGCGAAGCAGAGTGGGTGGATGGGGCATGGGAGTAAAAAGTAAAAAAGAATGGAAGGAAAACAATAGAAACAAAGTTTTGTAAAGGAAAGGGAGGGGAATGGGGAAGGAAAGAATGAAGTTACAGTATGCGTACGTACAAGTTGCCTATGATGAATGCAATCATTATGTATATGAAAAGAGTACTAATAAAAGTAATTTTTCTAAAAATCCAAGATCAAGGTATCTGCAGATTTGAGATCTGGTGACAGTTTGCTTTGTGGCTCATAGATGGCAGCTTCTAGGCGTCTGTACACTGTGTATGTTCCCTTGGGCACTAATCCCACTCCATGGGGTTGCACCCTTGAGACCTCATCACCTTCTCAAGGCCTTATCTCTTAATAGCATCACTTTGGAGGTTAGGACTCCAACATATGGATTCCGGAGGACACATTCAGACCACAGCTCTCTCCTAACCATTGCTACGTACTTACTGAAGTCAGAGAGATGGGTCTCCACCATGAAGCCATTCAGCTTTTACTCCTCTGTGTCTCCTTTGGAATTTTATTGCCGTTCACATTTAGCCAGTTCAAGGAGCAAGGGATACTGGAAGAAGCAGGCCCACTTCTTAGAACTGTTAACTCAGACAACTGCCAACTTGAGGCTCAGTGGTAAGTACACTATAACTGTGTACCTGGCCACATTTCTATTACTTCAGGAGAGAACAGCTTAGGACAACCAATGAGTAGAATCTGCCACACACTACACACAGCTGGGCTGGGAGGGCAGCACCCACCGCCCCAGCACCAAGTCTGTTAAATCTCAGGACTCCATGGTCCAAGGTCCACCTCCACCTTAGACCTAGGGAAACCTCAACCACCTGCTCTTGCTCCCAAATAAGTCTAAACTTCTTCACCTGCCCTTAGTTATGTGTTTCCAGACTTACCCAGCATTGCCTGCTTGTAGTCACTCGCTGACTTGTCAGTCAGGGTCTGATGGCAATGGCTGCCCACACTTGGTCATGCTGCAGCCAATAAAAAGCCATACATCCTGTCTTTGGAAAGGCTTACTTGGGGCCCACTCTCTGGTTAATCAGCTTTCTATTTTAGGATGCTCATCCTTTCAGGGATGAACGTACTGCACAACGGGCCAATGGGCCTTGCTGGGTATACCATTGTCAGCTCTCTTCCTTTGGCTTCTTCCTTAGAAGAGAATATTTTATGCTAAAGCAAATACTTTTACCCACCAGCTGTGGTAGCACACATAATTCTAGCACTTGGGAGGCTGAGGCAGGAGAACAACTGGGAGACTATTACTTCAGGAGAGAACAGCTTAGGACAGACAATGAGCAGAATCTGCCACACACCTGCACACAGCTGCGCTGGAAGGGCACCACCCACCTCCCCAGCACCCCCAAGTCTGTTAAATCTCAGGACTCCATGCTCCAATGTCCACCTCCCCCTGAGACCTACGGAAACCTCAACCACCTGCTCTGACTCCCAAATAAATCCTGTGAGACTACCCTGAGCTACATAAGTGAACTCAAGGCTAGCCTGAACTACACAAGAAAGACCTTGTATCCAAAAAGGAAACAAAAAAAAAAAAAAAAAAATCCTCCCTACATCAAATAATTTGAGTAACTGTTGGGATAGGCCAGCTAGCTGACTTGAGGACTGCAAACTCCGGAGTGTCTTAGGGCTTTCATGCCAACCATTCATTCAGCATTTCTGAGTGTCTGTCATATGCTGATTGTGGCCACAGAGCCACTGTCATCTCTGCCCTTGAAAGCAGCAGGAGATACGTCCACGGAAGCCTTCAGCTTCCTGAAGATGTTTTTGTTCATTTTGAGGTGCTAGGCCTGTTGGATGATACTTTTTCTCCTTTGAGAAAAATAAAACTGTTTATCTCCAGGATGGGTTAATCCCCAAATAGCCAGGCTTACTTACTATCCCAGATCCTAGCCACCTACTGGGTTTTCTTCTTGGGCTTTAGGTTAAGACCCTGATCCAGCTTCGTGCAGCTTTTATTTGTGATTCAATTACCATCCAACCCAGCCAGGTTACTTTTTTTCAAAAGACAGAAATCTCAGTAGATGAATTTATTCTGGGATGTTTCCTGGGCTTGCACTAGTGGGCTCATTAGCCCTAGCTAACTGTGGAGCTCTCTCTTTTCTTTCTTTCTCTTTCATTCTTTCTTGATTCATTTGTAGTAAGGAGTGGGATCCTGTGATCTGCTTCTAGCAGCTCTCATTCTGTATGTTTGGGGAGCAGGGACTCAAATTACCCTCACGAAAGAAGACTGTACTTGCTAAACATGATTATTTCTTAAAAGCATTTGCTTTCACTTAGCAAAAGAAGCTTGAACAGGAAGCTTCTAGGTCAGCTGTATTTCACTCTAATGAACGCGAGTGTAGCCAAAAAGAACAGCAAAGCTATGGCCGGGCCTCCTCGGAGTGTCTTGTCTGATTACCCAATTATTACTGCTCGGATTAGGAAGGGATTAACCCTGAGGTCAGACAGATGGGGAGCACTATTAAAATACCCCATGTGGGGCTTCAGAGTGAGTAGCAGTGACCACCTGTCCCCATTTCTTGGCTCCGTCTGTCCTCATTTAGAGGCCTGAGATCAGTGTCTTTGATGCTGAGTCTGAAGAAACCGAACAGCACAGAAAGCAGGCCGGGCTGGTCCCATCTAGACCCAAAGTCCTGCCCTCCTGCTTCTTTGTGCCTATCTCATGCCCTGCCCTAGACTGGCATGGTAATGAAACACTGGGACAAATTACAAGTGACTTTGAGTTTATCTCTCAGGGTCCTTGGTAAGGGGTCTGGGGATACTTTATGAGATCATGCAGAAAAGGATGATTTGATTTCCAGCCCTCACTTTCCTCTTGTCCTTTTGAAGAACTGGCAAGGGCCTCTTTTCTTGAGCAGCCTCTACCACATCAGAGCTGGCTCTTCATGTTCTCAGAAGCTAGAGAGGAGGGAGGGGAGTGCTGCGTTTCTGTGCACTTTTGCCTCTGCATATAGAAAGGTGGAGCTGTCTATGTCACACTGCTCAGCAAGGAGGCGGAAGGCCATGGTCCTCACACTCCAGCCTTTAATTCACAGGTGGGAAGGACCAGAGCAGTCACATGGCTCTGGTTCTTCAAGTCCTTTATGTGCCCAAAGTGGTAATGCTAACTCAATAAAGATTTTCAGGAGAATTAATGATGGAGGAGAAAACATTAGGCTGCATAAAATATGCTGGGTAATCTCAAAATTGAATCACTTGGGCTGAATGAGTTCTTCCTTATAATATGTCTAACTTTTTAAGTCAATTCTATGGAAGTGTATTAATCACACAGAGTGCCCGCTCCCTTAGACATAGCCTCAGTCCCTTGGAAACATGCTAAGACTAAGTCTACTATCCCCAAATTCTACAGCAGCTACCCACTTATAATTGAGAAACTTTCTGAAAGAGGACTTGGCGGTACTCAGAGGTTGTTTATTCAATATCTGGATAGTTTCACTGGAAACTTTAAAAAAGTAGAGCTGATTTTTTAAAAATCTGCTTAGGTTCTATCTTTTAATCTAGTTCACAGTTTCTATGGAACAGGGAGTGCTCAAATGATGCTCATTCAGTCTCTCTGTCTTAGTTACTTTTTCTGGTTGCTGGGACAAACTACCCAATGCCCAAAGTTGAAGGAGGAAAGCTTTATTAAGCTATAGTTTGTAGAAGTTTCAGTCTATAATTGTCTGGTCTAAGTCCACAGTTTCCTGTGTAGGTAACACAGGAGACAGGCATTGCGGAGGGAACCCATACATGGCAGGCAGAAGATAGCAAAGCAAGAAAGAGGAGCAAACACAGCAATTTTCGCTTTGTATCTTACCCAGCCTACTTAGGGTGGGGGGCCCTCACATCCTCTTGATCGTAGACTCCACCATGAATCAATCCCAGTCCACACACTTTAGATCCAGCAACCTCTAAAAAATCTCCATATGACTGTATGAGGCTTTGGGGAACATCTAAATACAAGCTATAACACCACAGGAAGCGCATGAGGCTGAGCCTATCTACTTTAGGAATCAGGAAACGGGCACAACGAAGCTAAATTATTGGCCAAAGATTAAATTTCTAGCAAGTAGCAATGCAGCCTGGTTCTAAAGTCTACCTTCATAATCACTGGCTTGTTTATGCTTTCTGAGCTATTTACATGCTATGCTAAAACTTAGTGACTTAACATAACTATCACATTGGTCCAAGTTTTCTGGGTCAGACACTTTGTTAGCCTCAGTTGGCTGGATCCACTGCACCACAAGGTGTCAACTGAGGTCACTTATGATGGAAGCTGGTCTCTCATGACTGGAGGCCCTGAACGATTTCACCCTCATTTCTGTCTCAAACCTTCTTTTTTTTTTTTTAATGCAGCATAGGGGATCAAACTCAGGACCGTGCACTTGCCAGTCAGGTTCTTATGCCACCAAGCTATGTCCCCAGCCCTTTACTCACATTTCTTGAATCTTCCAAGGAAAACTCTAGGAAGTTCTATGTGCCTTTCACCAAAGCACAAAGATTCTTTTAATTATAGGTTGTGCCCCCACACAGGCACTCAGCAAAGGAAGATGTCTACCAAATACTATAGATCAAAGTAAGACATGGAGCGAGCCTAGATTCTAGGGAAGGCAATTGAACCCCACTTCTTTCCTGGAGAATGGCAAAATCATAGGCAAAAGAGAATATGAAATGAGCAGTACGATTGTGGCCAGCTGTGGGAACACCAGCTGCTGTGACACCTCCATACTGCCTCTCTGGAAAGTGAGTTCAGTGCATTTCCAACGATATCTTTCCAGATATTTGAAACTAACTCTCGAGCATCTCTGAGACTTTTGCTTCTCACATCAACTTCTTCTTCCTTCAACTCTTCCTTATGAAAGACAGAACCGTGCTACTCCCCTCCTCTGACATGCCCCATAACTGAATGACATGCTCTAGGGAATGCCGAGGCTTCTGCTGAAGGACCAACACCTCCTATCTTCCAGAGATAGACAGGGACTCAACAGGAGCTTTTTCCTGACACATAACATTACATAGAAATTTTATCACCTGAAACTTATGCCTCCCTCCCTGCACTTACATACCTTTATAGAGGAATTCATGTTAAATTCCATTTCATGAAGTTTAGCCTAGCTTTCTTTATTCATTTTCTGTTGCCCTAACAAAGTAGGTGAAACCAGGTGATTTGTAAAGAACAGAAGCATGTTTGGTTTGTGCTTCCAGAGACTGAGAAGCCCAAAATGCTGGCCTCTGCTCAGGGCCTATTGAAAGCTGTTGTGGTACATCCTTGCTTCACAGAGGACAAAGGATGGTAAGATAGAGCGACCATGCCAGTTCAAGGCCACTTCTAATATAGACACTAATGCTATCATGTGGGCCATTCTCTCCCATGCTCATCTAATCCCAGTTACCTCCCCCAAAAGCTACCACATAAGAACATTAGGGGATTGAGTCTTCAACACGTGACCTTTGGAGGGACATATTGGAACCATTCTTACCCACTAATTCCATCCTCTACAGCATCTGCTGTCCTCCCAGCTGTTAGTCAGACCAACACTATCTCATAACCCAACCTATTCCTTTACTACTGCTTCCAGGACCTGTAAAATTATCAGCTCAGATGGAAGCATAAACAAAACTGTGGAACACACCCTGAAAGACCTCCTCAACATTAAAACTCATTCACTGAACTGGAACTGTTGGAAATTGGTAGGACAGAGTATCTTGGACAGTTCTAGATTCACCAAGGTATCTGTATACCCAATCCACATATTTCTCTCATTGTATTTATCGTGTCTCAGGCAATCATAAGCACTGTAGCCAGCACGAAGCTCAGGTGCCAGAAACCCCCGCTGTCTGCATCTCCCCGTGTGCCACAACCACAGTTCTGGAGGCTTCTGCTGAGTCCCTGTTGACTCCTGGTGATGCCAACCCCTCCCCTTCATTTCTCTAAGCACTCCACACTACACTCACTCCTCTTCATGCAGCTCCTGCCTCAGCGCTGCTCCCCCCTCTTACCTCTCAGAGGCCATACAGTCCTGAATCACACATCACATCTCTTTGGGCTTGATCCTGTCCTAAGTCTGGATCATGATAGCTAAAGACCTAGTGGCAGGGTCTGCCTACACTTTTCAGTAAACATAGGCTTCTCCCTCTTCTCAAATATTGCACAGTAAGCCTAAGGAGAGCACAGATCTTCCTTCTAGCTGCTTGAGGTGATGTCAGGAGAAGGTATCCATATTAGCAACAGTCACATAAGACAACACAATCCCTGCCCTGAAGGGGAAAGTGAGGCATGGCAGAGCTGGTAGCCTAGCTCATTTCCACTGGGCAGCTCACAAAGGGCTTCATGACGGCTCTAGTATATGGATAGACTCTAAATGACAGGGGTGCCAGCAAGTATACAGAGATGTGGACCTCAGCCCCTGCAGCCTCTGGGGCCATAAATTCACAGACAGTCTTAAAGACAATTAAATAATCCAACAGCACATCCCTTCAAATATGCTGGTGTTGTGAGACCTCATGATCCCAAAGTCCAAAGACATAATCCAAATACAAACTTGTTCAAAGTGTTATTTACATGATAATGATGTTCAGTGGAACCCCGAGCAACCATTAAAAACCTGTGAACATCAGCCTGATACCAGCCGAGGGGCCCTCCCTGCAGCCTCTCAGTTGTCTGATTAACATGCCCTAATTCTCCATTCCACAGTTTATGAAAAATGCAAATCTTTCCCATTAATTTTGTACATCACCAAGGGCTTCCTTCCAAGGGATTTTTTCTTGCTGCTATGCCCTGATGCAGGCTGCCTCAGAAGCTTCTGTTTGCCTCAAGTGTTAGATGATTTGGTGTGGTTTATTGTGTTGTGAGGGTCTACAGAGGACCCGGATAATGCGCTTTGGATCTATCTCTCATTGCTGGAGCAAATGAAAACTATTGCCCATGCCTCTCTCCAGAGCCTTTTTCCTTAAAAAAAAAAAGGGGGGGGGAGGGGCAAGTTTTTCCCTAAAAGGAATTCTAGATCAGTTGCTAATAATATACTTTTCCCTAGTATTATTGTTTGAAGAATTCTTTTGTGACATGGGAAAATACTTATAATAACATAAGCTAAGCAAAAACAAACAAAGAAAGCAAAACACAGGCTTACAATGATCCCCAATATAGTCTCAACCATGTAAAACAACATGCATTGCAAGAAATTTAATCAAACAGTAGCAGAAGCTAGTTGTGCAGATAGGTCTTTGGATGATTTTTGTTGGCCTGTATGGGTATTGCTATTCCTCAAGTCTTCAGAGACTGTGCAAATATTTGGAGCTCAGATGCATGGGAGAATGATATTATCATTTAGAAAAATTAATAAGTTAAGAAGTGAGCAGCAACCAGTGTGGGAAAGGTAAATGTGGGGTTCCTTCCCTCTCTAGGTACAGGCAGTGTTCTTCCACTGGGCACTCTGTCCTCCTGCAGAACAATGGCTGTTAAGCAGTTTAACTGATTTGAAAGGGAAGATAGACCTAGATTTCTGATTTCTTGTCTTCCTTCCAAACTCACTCCACAACACTCCAAAAGGAAGTCTAGAAGGGCAGGGAAAGCACAGCCAATCAGTGAGCCAGAACTGTGTTGCTGGGGGTTGGGGTGCAGGGCAACCTAGAAGCATTTGACAGCTCCTTCCAGCATGTTGTACCTTGAAACATAGTTTAGAATTTCAATGGGCTCCTTTTTTTCCTCAGGCTACAAGCTCAAATTCACAAAATGCAGAAAGGATGTTACTCTTCCATCTGAAACAGTTTTCTTAGACGTGCCTTGGAATCGCACACAAATGTTAGTGCACTGGTGTCTCAGGAGCACAGCAGTTATTCACAGACCTTGGGGCAGACAGAGCTTGCAGGTGGGTTGCACTTGAATAAGCTTCTCTCTTTTTCTCCTCCTTTTAACCGTCTGAATCATTAGAAAAATGTTTTCCTCTATTAATGATGTGCAAGAAATTTTCCTATATCTTCATGAGAGGTTTGTTCTCTATGTGTACCAAGATGAATTTATTCTTATGCCTGTGAAAATGAAGTTGCTTTAATGAATTGAGCTGACCTCATTCATGCTTGAGGTGCAGCGTCTACACCAATGCAGCTCTGCCAGTCCTCTTGTTTTAAGCACAGAAGGCTGGAGACACAGATCCCTGGCACATATTTCTGTTCCTCGCCATTTGGCTCTTGGGCAGGAACAAAGAACAGGAAAAGGAGGCAAGAATTTTTTTTTTTTTTAATCGAGACTAGGGGTTGAACTCAGGACCTTGCACTTGCCAGGCAAGTGCTCATTCTACTGAGCTATCTCCCCAGGCACCGAGGCAAGAATTTCTTATTCTTCTGGAAATCAAGGAAAATTTCCATGGAAGAAAGAGCCATAGGTTTACTTAGACATTCAGCCTCAGGGAAGAAGAGGGAGAAAGGGCCAGACAGGGCCAGACAGAGCAGAGGATCAGACAGAATACAGAAAGGAGCAATGTGAAAGAAGAGGGGGAGAGAGAGAGAGAGAGAGAGAGAGAGAGAGAGAGAGAGAGAGAGAGAGAGAGACAGAGAGAGATGGAGGGAGGTAGGAAGAAGAGAGAAAGAGAGAGGGGGAGAGGGAAGGAGAGAGAGAGGGAAGGGGGAGGGAGATTGGAAGAGGAAAGGAGAGAGAGGAGGGAGGGAGAGAAACAGAGAGGGGGTGGGAGAATGAATCAGGGTAGGACCCAGCATGCAAGGATCCTCCTTTCTCTTTGTTGCTACACAGGCACGCTCCAGATGGGATCCAAGTACCAGCAACAGGGTGGTTTGGGAACTACTTTAGTCCTTTCATCAGCAATCCCAACTCTTA
Organism: Capromys pilorides; assembly: GCA_004027915.1. NCBI lineage: Eukaryota > Metazoa > Chordata > Mammalia > Rodentia > Capromyidae > Capromys > Capromys pilorides. The sequence goes on from PVKN010011650.1 coordinate 20,855, forward strand.
TACACTCTAATTAAAACACAGTGTACATGTGGTAGTACGGCTATTCAGGCACTTATGCCACTGAACTATATCCACTGCCCCAGGGCCCCAGAGATTCTAAAGGTTCTAAACAGTTCCTGAGGACAGCCTTGCCTTTGAAGAATGTCAGCTGCTTTCCTAGAGGAGATTGGATTTATGATTGAGGTGGGCATGGGGAGACAGGTAGGGGGCTGTCCAGTGATGTGGGGAGGGCTTGTGGTAGTTTGGAGTACTGTGCTGGTGACAGATGCAATGGAGTGTGCACGTGGGCCACGCTCTCTGATGTCACCACTAGTGATTATCTCTCCTAATTTAACATCAAACATGTTGACTGGGCCACTTACAGAGCCAGATACAATATCTGTGACAGATGTCAAACCTGTTTTCCAAGCTTGGTAACATGAAATAAGGTACACATGCTAAACACTCACTATAATCCCAGCTACTAGGTGACTGAGGCAAGAGGACCAAGAGTTTGTGGTCAGCCTGGACTACAAACTAAGATGCTGTCTTGAAAGGAAGGATGGAAGGTAGGAGAGAGGGAGAAGAGAGAGAGAGGGAGAGAGAG